>JAKZHN010000009.1:0-229698 GCA_037179335.1 Cyclaneusma minus
ATTATATTTATTATATTTATTATATTTATTATATTTATTATATTTATTATATTTATTATATTTATTATATTTATTATATTTATTATATTTATTATATTTATTATATTTATTATATTTATTATATTTAATATTAATAATATTAAACTTTTATAATTTTTTTATAATTGTTTTTTTAATTTATAATTTATTTAATAATACTGCTATATAATATATATACAGCCTTTAAATTTAATTAAAGCGCAATAAATATAGATTATATTATTTTAAAAAATTATAAGCAATTAAATTATTTATAATATAATTTAATATTTAGCATATAGAAATTTTTAAATATACGAAATTCTTTGGTAATTAATTGCTTATTATTAAAGTTTAAACCAAATAAACTAGATTTGCAAATAAAAATTGCAATTTTAGCTTGCAATTTCGCATTTCTTTTTAATTTTTTTTAAGTAATTTGTTAAATAATTGCAAAATTATTAAAATTTAACTTAATTTAATTTTGAATTAAATTAAAAGCAAAAGAAAAACCAAAAGCAAAAACTTAATTAATTTCGCTTTTGCGCAATATATCCGTATTTTTAATTAGGGCGTTTTAATTTTAAATTTGCCCAAAACAATTTATATTAATAAATTGGCTATTTAATTAAAAAAGGCTATTAAATATTTTTTGATTTTAAATAAAAAAAGCGCTAAATTTCTTTTAATTGCTAATATTAATAGTAGTTTTATTAATATTAATGGCAATAATATTATTAGAAAGCGTATTATTATTTTTGCTATTATTTAATGCGGCTTTTTAACTTAGCGCAAAAATTATGCTAATAATATTATTAAAATTAAACTATTTTAAAATTGAGAAAAATTGATTTTTAAAATTTTTAATAAAATTTAATATATTATAATTAATATTAAATTTGCAATTATTTAATTGAATAATTATTATTTTGCCAAATTATTATTTTTTAAAATAAAAGCAGATATTTTATTATAATAATTAAAAATAAATTAGCAAATAAAAATATATATATATATATTATTTTGCTATAACAAATAGCAGTATTTAAATATTATACACTAAAAGCTTTGCTTAATTTTTTTTAATAAGCAATGCTTATCTTTTATGCATTTTTAATATATATGCCTTATAGGGTGCCCGCAAGGCGACCCCCTCGGCCCCGTGTGATATTAATGCGGTATTTTTGCTTTTGGGAAAGGCTTTTTTTTATATATATAATAATCCGCTTATTTAATAATGTATAAAAGCGCTTGTATTTGGATAAGCAATTTAGAAAATAGCAAAGGTTATTTATTTATAAGCAATATATAAAAAATAAGCTAGCTATTAATTTTTATCCTGATTTGGAAAATAAATATTAAATTATTTGGCAATTTTTTTTTAATTTTTTTAAAAATCTATTTGGCTATTATTGCAATTCGCTAATTTTATATTTTGCTTAATATAATATTTAAAAGCCTAAATAGCTTAATTTTAAAATTAATCGACCGGGTTTAAAAAGCCTGGTATTAATATCGATTTCGAAAATAATTTGTAGGAATTTCGAAAATAAATTAAAAAAAATAACCAAATTGTTTTTTAAAAGCCGAAGCTCCTATTGCACCCTTGTAAAAAGCCACTAATTAAAAAGCTATAAGCATAGCAGCTAAATAAAAATATAAATAAATGGGTATTTTATTACTGGGTATATAATGCGTAAAAAACCATGATCTATTCCGGTCTTCGGTCTTAAGTACGTACTTGCTAGCCTTGCGCACGGGTCACCCTGCCTGAGGTGTCTCTCACCCCGGCTTACCGACAAACAGCAAGCCGAAGCTACCGGCGAGCAACGGATATTTCGCAGGAAGCAAACAAGCATCGAATAGCAGCGACATTACTGAACTACAGCTCAATCTTATGTGTTTCAGAAAGCCTCACCAGACCAGCAAAACCGCATATCAAGATCATGCCTTTTCCCACCATATCAGCCCGCCTGTTTCGAGAACGCCTTACGCCCAAGCTTCGAGGAACTTCCCTGCTCCACATTATCCTTTTCCACGTGGAGACAAACAGGCACAAGCAGGGAAAACATCGACATTTGTGTCATTGTGACAACCTCTGATTCGCCTCTAAGACCTGTCAAAATTGAACTCAAAGATGCCACAGAGCGGGCTTGACCCTTGACAACTCAAGGCCCACGCTACGTCGCCACTTTTACCACAACGGAGACTCTTCCGGACCAGTAGTTCAAGGTAGCATCAAAGAAGGCTCAAACACACCATTGGAATCAATATTGACTTTTGCTGCAATCAGGTACTGCTTATCGATCGAGTCTAGGCCTAGTGTGTGCCCAAAGCTGGCTGTTCTGGGGGGTGTCATGACGTTGATGAGTTTAGAATGAGAGACCAAAACTCGACGGTCGTCAGGATGGCGAAAGTCATCTAGACTTTGTACCAAGTCCATGGTTGGCCTTCTGTGGTTGACCGCGGAACAATGTCATCCCTCGGGGTGGCGGAATCCAGGATGTCAAGTATTTTTGGACTGGAAATTCGGTAGGCGAGTGGAGACGTCATTGAGTCTATTCACAACGATGAGATTGCTCCCAAGTCGCCAGGTAAAGTACAGCGCTATGGGAAAAGATCGCGTCCAGCTTGATGTTGAGAACCAAAGGTCAAGTGAAGCCTGTTCACCTCTGCTTTGTTCCTAATGACCTGAAATCTATGGCCTGTACCCGGACTTTCCATCGCATCGTGAATCTCCAATCTTCTGTTGATATATATCTCTCAAATCACCCTGTCACCTGGTCCTTGTTTCCCAAAGTTCTCAACTCTCAAGACGATTCACGGTCCAGACTCGCCGAAAGAGTTCTGCGGCTCACAGCAGTAGCAAGACCCAGGATTCGAAAATTGAGGTAAAGCCCGCACTCGCAGATAGACAGTCCAGTGCTCCCGCCATATCTAGTCCCATAATGAGCTACTGTCAGATCAATCATCGACCGCTAGCCTGAAACACTTACTATTAAGTATGGGTGGATTGGCTAGACTGGAGATAATCATCAGATCATCATCCTTGATACATTCGACAACGGAGAAAGATAAAAAGCGTAGGGGGCAAAACGAGAGCTTAGCGCCCAATAGTAAGAGCACGGGGGTCCGCATGGGGATCGGTGGAATCTACAATCCTTACTCTACCAGGGAGGAGCGAAAAGTGAATATGGAAAGATAGCAAAGCTGCGTTGGGCTCTAGCTCGGTTTTTCTGACAGTGGCGAGGTCAGACGCCTTAAGTACGTATTCTCGCGAGTCGGAGATTCCTGACACTTTTATAATTTGAAGCCATGGAAACTGTGTCGAGGGATCCATATGACTGGGGATTGGGGGAAATCCCATGGGAACGAGGAAGTGTGTCGGGAAGGTTGTTAAACAACGAGGTCTTCTACATTTCTGGAGTTTGGGTTCTGGATCTTGAAGACTCGGTCCTTGCGGTTGTGATAGACTACGGAGTAAGTAACTGTAAGACAGCAAGCATCTTGAAGAACGACTCGCCACCTTGGGCCAAGTGTCGTTTGATTTAAAACTCGTTCGCAATCAAAAACATCCGGCTTTCTCTCCAGACTGCTCATGCTCAGTCACCTTCCCCATCACCACCTTCTCTTTCTTCAAATACTCCCCAAACTCTCCCCTAGTCCCTACTCCTCTGCTCGCTAATGCAGAAAATCCCCACCCACGGCACGAATATCAGCGCCGCCACAAACGCAAATGGCGCATTATGATTCCCATCCGCATCCACAATTGCACTACTAACAATCGGTCCAATCCAAGCACTCCCCTTACTCACAATCCCCAGCAGACTAAAAAACATATACTCTCTTCCCCTGGGTACCAGCTCCGCCATAAAAGCTTGACCATATGAGAACTGCGCTCCGAGAGTAAATCCATATTGCGCTGCAAATAGCCAGAACTCCCATAGGTTGTGGTAGCCGAAGGAAGGTGTCCAGATGCCGATTAGGCCCCAGAGGGCGAGGAGAAGACAGCCGAAATTCGTGCATTGGAGCATGGTTTTTGTGCGGAGATTGAAACGTTGCTGGACCCAGTAGGCGGCATAGACGCCGACGATGCACGATGCTCCTTGGACGAGAATGAGGTAGGAGTTTTGGGTTGCTGAGAAATCGACGACTTGGGTTTGAAAGATGGCCACTAGACTGATAACCGTATTGATACCATCCGCGAGCAAGAAAAAAGCAAGCAAATAGAAGAAAGTCTGTTTCAGTTGCCAGCACTGTTTTGCTGTAAACCAAGTTTGTCTGAAGCCGAGGGTCAGGTAGTTGTCGCCGGGGGGTAGTGGAGGCCCGGGACGCCGTTTCTCATAGAGGAACCAGGGGATTGCGAAGATTATCCAGAAACCAGTGCAGGCTGCTACTGAGACTGAGTAGCCCCAGTTGTTCTGCGCTGTACTGTCGTCGGCATGGACACCGAATAGGGCTCCAAGTGATAGAGCGCAGCAGATTACAAAACCGACGTTGTTCCAGACATAGCTGATGTTCATGATCTTGGACCGTGTCATTGATGTCTTTTGCTCGTACGTATCTTCATTTATGTTGCCGTTAAGGAATTCCTCTCTCGCGGTTCGAGCTTCCGGCAAATCGTGGGCGAGTTTCGGAAAGATAGCGTTGAAAAAGACGTATGAAGACCACCAAGTAATACCTACATCACCATCAGTATTCCTCTACAACTAACAGACTCATACGACCTACTGCTCAATATATAAAGCGCCATAGCAACCCTCCATTTCCCAGTCATCTTCACACCAAGAAACCCAAACTCCAAAGCCCAAGTAATGACAGAAAATCCTCTCACCACCCACGGATTCCAATTTCCATGATCCGCCATACTACCAATAGCTAGAAAGAGCAGTGATTGCCCCAAGAACGTTAATCCGGTACCAATAAGCACAACAGATGTATACTCTTTAGTCCCACCAGCCCAAAACACGTGGCATGGTGCTGAAGGATCAACATTGCAAGAAGAGCTGCCCAGAGGCAAGACGTCGGGGTTGAAGCCGGCTTGGTAAATCAGGTTCTGGAAGAGAAGGTTGGAGCTGCTTCTGTCATCAGAGGGATTATATGATGACTTGAGAAGTGTAGCCTACTTACTATTGGAAAGAGCCAATGCCGTTGTTGCCGGCGTAGTAGGAGTAGTAAGACCAGACTCCCTTCGACGTAGCTGGGGCGCCTTGAGATGCGTAGGGATCCGGATTCCTGGTCTCGCGGGTTACGTTGAAGTCGGTACTTGGTGGCTGATTAATATGGCTGGGAGCTGCCACGGCTGTGACTGGTAACTTTGAGATGTGGACGTCTTCGCGCTCGGATATGTTCTCTTTCTCGGCCATCGCGGTGCTAATGAGTTTCGTGAAGGAGATGACAGTGAGGCTCCCAAGTATGTCGGCTCAGCTTTGTACGACTGGACCGAATGATGGGATGTAGTAGTTGCCGCTGAAAGACCTCTCGAAGTCCTCGACTCCTTGAGTCCTTCCCCCGCTGTTGCATTATCACATAAAATCCCGTGTCTGCAGTAGAGCGTCGGTACGTATCGACTGCGCCCTATGCATGTCCAATTGCATTTGCAAAGCACGTCAATTTCGAGCAGAGATCTGTGTGCATTGCCAGTAATCATTGACATCGTACTTCGATGAATCTCGCAATCACCGAAGTATTCAACCTTTGCTGGGGATACTACATCCAGATTCAAGAAGAAATGGATTGGTAGAGGCAAGGTATCGAATCAAGAGATTCCCGCACAGGATGAGATTTCGGTTCACATTAACACATAGCCTTCCCTATCAACATACCAAAGCAGGGTGTTTCAGTAGTTTTGTTCGCCGTAATGAGCAGGGTATCTATGTAAAATGTTTAATCGGCGGGGGGAACAAACCAAAATGGTTCTTCATATCGCTCCATGGCATCTTCTCATTGCTCCATGGCATCACCATTGCCGTTCTCATCAGCCTCTTCATCCATCAAGTACCTGGTGTCTGATTGGCAACCAGGGCAATTGTGCACCACCTCATGTGCAAAGACATCACAGTCGATGCAGAAGTGGTTGTCACAAACCTCACAGGCATACCGTCCGCTCTCACTAATGCCCTTCGTTGCTTGGTTATCCTTCCGTCCCTCCGTTCTGCTAGAACCTGGACGTGGTACTGTGGGGAAAGGAGCTTGACATGAGAAGCAAGCCACGCTCCTCTTCTGCCTGGCTTTTGTCCACGAAACTTCATACCAGTTTCTCAGCGGGAACAGATGATGGTATGAGCGTGCTAGATGCGTGGACAAGATGAGGGTGAGCCCACAAGCAGGACATTCTGCAGGCAGGCTGCACACTTTGTTGCCGCACCTGCTGCACATGTAGCCCCTTTTACAAGGTTTACCGTGACATGCGCAGAGGCTCAGGCTCTTCCCCGTTGCCAGCGTTCGACTCGGAAAGCCCATCATCAGTAGCGAAGACTCGGCTTGCTTCTGTGAACGAGTCACAGGCGGCGTAGTTACTGCCATAACCAATTCTCGGAAGTGCTGCTCATGCATTGCAACGGCATAGGTGCTGTTATCTCCAGCATTCGTCTTCGAGCACAATTCGGCGCAGATAGCTACCTGCGCTGCCAGGCCTATGACCGTGACCCTTATCCTGTCTGAGACGAGCGAGGCGATTGTTGTATGTATGTCGCCCGGGTCGGAGGTGATCAGGGCGCCGTAGATGATCATAATCTCTCGGGTGCCATGGCTAGGGGCATGGAACAGAGCAGCGCGACACATTTCGAGCGCATTCTGTAAGCTTGGAACGCCATCAGGTTGTTCCGCGCGAAGTTCATGTAGTTTCGAGAGGTGCTGTGCCGGATTCCCGGACATGTCGCTGATCCGAATAGCTAGCCCATCCCGCATGCCAACAATCCCAAGTTGTGAGATTGGATTTTGTTCGAAAAATTCCGTCACAAACTCGCTCGCATATCGTATGGTGAGCAAATATCGATTGGGCCGTAGATCCTTCTCGACCATTGCAAAAGACAAATCCAGTACCAGGATCAGATGCCGTATGATGCCTCGCTGCAGAGGAGTAGTATCGCGCAGTAATCTAGCCGGTCAGCCAGAGGTTTATACATGGGGAAATGGAAGCGGATGCAAAACGAGCGCACCTTTTTCGTTTCCCCGCCTCTCTGAGACCCTCGACGGTGGAACTCAAGCTTCCATCTGCGCCCTCGACCACTTCATCCCAACTGCGCTTGATATCTTCCCATGCAGCTTTTTTCCGGGTGCCGCCTTCTCTGTCGCCGCCACGAGTGGTAGAGCCGGCGGGAGCTCTTACTTGGCCAGCGGATCGTGTGCCATGGCTGGCGCCGTCGACCTGGTGCGCGCCAATTTCTTGGTCGGAGAGGTCATCATCGAGATACTCGGGATCGGAGTCCGCCATGGTAGGTGGGTGGAGGTGGGAGCATGAGGAGCGAGGGGATCGATATGCTGCGCGCAAGAATACCTAGATAGTGAAGATGGCGAGCTATCGCAGTTTAAACAACTAGGGACAGCTGCAGCAGAGCTTCGATAAATCGGCCTTAGCGCCACTTAGCGTCCCCGCATTTGATCGCCAGGCTACCCCGGTACAAAAGCAAGGCTGAGATCTTGAAAAAAGTGAGGCTCAGCAAAAGTTCAACTTTCAGATATCTGATCGTCAACATTGTTTCACGCCACTGCAACCAAAATGTTTTCCCTCGTGAAGCCGGACGACTGGGTGGTCTTGAGGCTCGCCTCGGACTCCCTGAAGTTGATCCAGCTGGTGCCAAATACGTGAGTGCCAGGGTCTTGAGTGAGCTCAGTCGCTTTCACTTGTCGACTTGCGCCAACCCATATTGACTTGCATTGCAGGACTATCGCAATACCCAAATATGGCTCCTTTCAGACCAATGCCCTCCTGGGGCGTCC
Source organism: Cyclaneusma minus (assembly GCA_037179335.1). Classification (NCBI taxonomy): domain Eukaryota; kingdom Fungi; phylum Ascomycota; class Leotiomycetes; order Marthamycetales; family Marthamycetaceae; genus Cyclaneusma; species Cyclaneusma minus. The sequence goes on from JAKZHN010000009.1 coordinate 7,960, forward strand.
CTACAACCTGACGTACGAGTTTGGTGACAAGAAACCCGGGCAATCACATTCGACCCTCCGCAGAGTTCCTGCCTCGGAAATCCATGCAGATACTTTCGCCGAAGAAGAAGCTCAAAAGACCTCTCCCGATGACAAGGTGGTCATTGGCGGCGGCGGGCTCGAGTTTTCTCTGCTTGGTGAAGATGGCGAAGTGGTAATGCGCTCAAACCGCGAGATCATCGACGATGGCGCACGGCAGACGCTCACCATGGAGGAGATCGAGACTCTCAAGCGCGAGGGCGCTGATGCTGGGAAAGATATCATTGCAAAGCTGATGCTGTCACATACCGCCATGGACAAGAAGACGGCCTTTTCCATGGCAAAATACAAATTGTTGAAGACGAAGAAGTTTCTAAGGCAGTTTACCGTTTTACCGCTGGACGTCCCCATGTTGACGCAGTATCTAATGGACGAGAGGGATCCCTCAAAAATCTACGACATGCGGGAGGAAATGCTGGCTCTTCTGGGCTGTTGGGGGAACGTCCATTTTTCAGGAGATGATGCCCCTGTGGATCCCGCAGCAACTCCTGGTGGACGATGGCTGGTGGTGGATGAGACAGGTGGACTGATCGTTGCCGCTATGGCAGAACGTATGGGTATATTACACCCACAGAGTCCTGACAAAGAGGAACAAGAGGAAGAACAAGAGACAGCGCAGGAGGAGAAAGAGGTGACTCAGGAGGAGACACGCCAGGAGCAAGATACTCAGCCCAATGGCGACAAGCAATCATCATCTCCAACGTCGACCAGAAAGGCGCCAGCCAGACCCACCAGTGCCGCCGACATCCACAAACCTCTAGCAAAACAAAACACCTTAACGCTCATCCACCCCAACGCCGAACCCAACCTCGCTCTCCTCAAATACTTCCACTACCTCCCCAACCTCTCGCGCTCCACGCACCCACTCGCCACCCACCTCCACACGCTTTCCTGGCTCCAGCTTCTTTCTCCTTCTGACGACGTAACTTATGGCACACCTCCTCCTTCCGCCACTCCTGCCGAAATCCAATCCTGGAAATCCGGAAAACGAACCACCTACTACCGCAAGCAACGTCGCTTCACCAAAGTCCGCGAAGTCGTGCACGCGACCCAAGCAGGCGGGTTCGATGGTCTGATCGTTGCAACTACGATGGACCCAGTAGGGATCCTGCGGAGTTGCGTGCCGCTACTGAGAGGTGGTGCACAGGTAGCGATTTACAGCAAGGATTTGGAGCCACTGCAGGCATTGGCGGATGTCTACAGTGTCAGCCGACGTACGGCGTTTATTTCAAATCCACCAGATGATTTCAAGAAGGAATTTGAGCAAGATCAGGCTGGCGAAGAGGGAGCAGAGAAAGAGGACAAGGATCCAGCGCTGTGGCCTGGAAATGAGGATTTTCCACTGAATCCGACAGTGCTGTTGAATGTCAATGTGCAGACCAGTCGGGTTCGGAAGTGGCAGGTTCTTCCGGGACGGACGCATCCGTTGATGACTGGAAAGGGTGGTTCGGAGGGGTTCTTGTTTACGGCTGTTAGGGTGATGCCTGCGAAGGGCAGGGTGGCGGCTAGGGGCAAGTTCAATAATAGGGAGAAGAGGCGGAAGATCGAGCCTTCAGTTGGTCAGGAGAAAGGCGAGGCTGCAAAGGAGAAGGTTGAAGTGTCGAAGGAGAAGACTGGGGCGGAGAACGGTCAAGTAGTCGGTGGCGACGCTGACGGGGATACTGTGATGGAAGATGCCGCCGCAGGGGATTCATAGAATAGACGGTAGCCTCGTGGAAAGAATATTGTCAAAACTCACTGTTCTAGAGCACAGCGAAGAATGTGCGTGCGTCCCACCAGAAATATATAAAAAAAAGAGCAAAAGGACTGCAACCCTAGTATATGGATGGCGAACCCAAGGGTTCATGGTTTAACGATAACGCTGCAATATTGCTCCATACGGATCCACAGTCGAGAGTTGTTACTTAGCTGTATATAAAGAAAGACTCAGTCGAGTCCAACTCTGGTATTACGCCCACTCCCCTCTGCCCATCTCTCTCCCTTCTCTTACCCTCGACTCACTCTTCTAGATCTAGACTCACACACGGAATACGGCGCAGTCTTGAGTAGATTATCGTAAGAGCCATACACCAATTCAGTGTTTGAGTCTTGACTTATGCTTCACGGGATGCCGATTCCCTCCCCGTTTTGAAATATCACATGGGAATGTCAGTGACTGCCCCTATTCTCGCTGCGCATGGATGATCATTGAATGGCTGCAACGCTATCAGTCCACACACAAGAAGAAGAATCTAGAGCTGCTGTCCGCCCATCGTTCGCACTTCCAATCGTCCCCCTTTCACTCAGCCTCCCCTTGCCATCTGCAATCTCTGCATTCCTCTCCTATTCCAGAATCATCCCTCAATCCCAGTCACCAAAGCCCACTGCATCCCCTTATCACACCCTAGACCCCATCACAAGCTCTTCCCCATAAACTTCCTCTTCGTAAAGCTCAACCACCACTTACTCGGCTTATCGCCGTCTTCAAACACCCTCGCCAACAGACGCATAGCCAGCTCCTGTCTCACCTGGCTCAGATACTGCTTCAGCAACTCAGCCTCCTGTCTGCTCGAGGGCGCTTCGAACATTTGGTTGAGCGGGAAGCCTGGGTCGCCTGGGATGGCAAAGTTGCTGTCTAGGGCAATATTCTGTACTTCCTTCTGCGCCTCCCTATATTTTGCAGAAAAACAACGAATCAGCTCGGTTCATTCCTTCATAATTCCCTCCCCTATCCACCCATCCGTGCTCATCCTTAACATCATGTAGTAGCTTTTGCAAGCTTCCTAGCACAGAGTTGGGAGTATTACACACCTAGCAGACATATTCGGCCTAATCTTCCCCAAACATTCCGAAACCCACAAAATACCATAAATCAGCAATCGATCCGGCGCACCCTGGATCTCAAAGTTGCGAAAGAAAGTATTGGCGCGGAACAGAGCCAGGACTTCGTCGAGGGCGTCGTAGGATTCGGAGTCGGGCTCGGGAGATTGGGAGGCGGGGAGAGAGACGAGAGGGAGTTGCATGGCGGGGCCGCGGACTTTGGTGCGCAGGGGGAGGAGGAGGAATGCGCCGATGGTCTGGTAGGAGCTGGGGGGCTCCCCGTTGAAGATGCTGTTGTAGGCCTGGGGTGGGTGTTACTGTGTGTACCGTGTTCCGGGGACAATTGGGGAACGAGGAGGGGCAGAGAGCGGGAATATGGGGAATTGAGAGAGGGTAGAGCTTACTGGCATCTTGGAGGCTGTGGGTTGTTTGGGGAGAGAGGAAGCCGTCACCTGTGAGGTTCAAGTTGTAGGATGAAGCTCGGTGGTGGGGTGCGTAAGGCTGAGGCGTGCCTTAATCCTCGGATACCGCCAAGTGCTCCACAGACACCACTACCAGTGCTTATTGCCTGTGGTTGTCTCTTGACTCTGTGCTTTCGACCGAAGGGCAAAGACTATCCGGTACAGGGGAAAACGTTTTGCCGGTCACCCGCCGAAATGCCAATCGACGTAGAATCGTTTGCCCCACTTTTCCGGCTTGCGAAAGATATTAACCTATAACGTCATAAGCAAAGTCACCAGCCACAATTAGCCAGCCACAGCCAATTACCAGCCACAGCCAGCCAGCTAGCTATAGCCACTTAGCTATTTCGGGTCCGCGACGCAGGAAGAGAGCAAAGCTCTCGACCGGAGGAGTGGTCGCGAAAGTATAGTATTTTAATTTATAGCATTGTAATATAAACCTGTGCGCACCGATAGTCGGTCGAAAGCGTGGCGCGCGCCTCTGGCGCGCCGTGCACAGTATGAATAATTCCTGATTACCTACCTTAGATAGCTGAGTCATTCTCAAGTATTTGGAGTATTTCTAAAGACCCGAATAGTTTGTGATCATTATTTGATTACAGGAAACCCGACGACATCTGCCACAAGGTGTCCTGTCGTCAAGGCTGTAACACTAGCTATTCTTCAGATCTACAATGGGACGAAGAAAATCTGCATGAAGGCCCAGGATTTTAATTGTTCAGGAACGACCCAGATCCGGATGATTCACATGCACGACATCACGTTTTAGCCGATAGCTTAGCAGTTCCATAGTACTTCGCAGAGCTGAAGAGAAAACCTCATTGCAACGCTTCGTGTCTGAGCTATCATGTCTTGCTAGAGAACCGTGGCTACACGACCATCGCAGATGGAAAGCCGAGAGTCATCGAGTCCTCTTCCACCATGATCTCAATAAGAAAACCTTCAAAGAAAGTCCTCCATCCTCTGCTTGCTGTCGAGGTTTCCCATCCAGCATCCTCTTCGAGCTCTCCAAATGTAGTGTTTCGGTGATTCGTGGGGTATAGTACAAATAGGCTCGAGCGTAAACTCCTGCTCATAAAAGCTAGGAATGTTTGACACCAACGCCTCATAGTATAACCTTGCTGTCTGTGGGCTGATTGATCGGGGATTGCTCGCCGAAAATATCTTCGAGGGAAAGAGAGACCGTTTGATGCTACTGCTGGCTTGCAACACAGTTCCGTTATCAAGCCAACGATTTCCAATCCGGACTGTGAAGTGATCAAGGCATTGTTTCGCCTGATGTTGACACGATCTCTGTTCTAGGAGTTCTGGGAGTTGCAATGGTACGGGGTGTTGTTACGGGTTCGTTCATTCGTCCCTCGGGGTTAAACTCAGCGTCAGTGGCGAAGTTCACAGCATTTCCTCTTCATCAACCTCGGTTTTGATGAACGCTGGGGCCGGTTGGGCGGCTGGAGGAGGTGCCACAGCGCCCGGGAGAATGGCCGGGAGAATTGGGGCCTCTGCGACCGCCGCGTTCTCCTCTCCGTTGGAACCGTAAACACTGCCGCGTTGCTTCTTCATGGGACTTCCGGCTGCAAAACTTTCTGATGGCAAGCTCTTAGCGAGCATGCCTGCCATGTTCATAGGAGGAACAGCAGTTGCGGAATCGAGGTCAGGAGGAGTGGTATCGTTCAAGGCACCGTTCGTGGTCTTGGACTCGTAGGTGGTAGGACTCAGGGCTTCGGTGGAATGTTGCCTCTTGAGCTATTGAATGGTGTTAGAAGAAGCGCAGTACTGACGATTTCAGAATATCTTACCTTGATGCGTCCGACTCCACCGGCGATCGCATCCTCGAACTTAGCATCCTCTGGATTCACCTTTGACTTGCCATCTTTATCGTCCACATCCTCCATCTTGACAACGATCTCATCGTCTGCATCTTCATCTTCATCACTGTCTTCTTCCATAGCCTCGCCAATACCGCCATTGCTATTCTTTTTGCCCTTACCTTTACGCTTCTTGGCTTGATCGGTATCTCTGAAGGCTGTGAATCCCACAGTGCCACCGGGCTTGAGAGGCTTCAAGCTTGACATGTCTATCTGGGCAGATCGCCGCTTAGCAGAACCCGGCGTTGTCTTCGTTGTCTTAGAAGACTCGATCACGCCCATCTTTTGTAGTTGACCTGCAGGTTTGTAAGTTTCAAGATCGGACAACAAGGAGATAATCGTGAAGACTTACGTCTGCCACGGTAGAGGAATGTGAATACGGCATATGGCTTCTCTGGACCGTCGATGCCGGTAACCGTCTGAGTACTAATAGACTTCGGATCTAAGGCCTTTGGCTTATCAAAACTGGTAGTGTGGTCAACCTCCTCCTCCACAGCGCCTCCATTGCTAGACTTAGCTGCCTCTGCGCTCTCGTCGTCGTCATTGGCATCAAACTGAGGCGAGTATTCTCCCCTCTTGATCTCACCTGAAGCCAGCACTCGGAACATGGCGACTTTGATCTGTCCAGTTGCCTCAGGTGGCTCATCCTCATCCTCTGAGTCCTCCTCGGAGGAGTCGGAAATCTTCTCCACGGGTGAGGTCTCGTCAGCGCCATATCGTAAAATGTGACCCGAGCTCCTATGCTCTCTGTGAGACTCCATGCCACTGCCGGTTGAACTCCTTCTTCGACTGCGGCGCTTCTCGAACTTCTGCCTTCGGCGTTCAATCTTGGCAGCAGCGTCTTTCCCGTCGAGATCGAGACCATTCAGCCATCGCTCCAAGCCGACCTCGCGGAACAGGAATTCTCTCTCTGCCAGACCACCGTTGTCCAGCTGCACCCAGCGAGAGTTGACCCATGTCTCTTCTCCCGGACGGAGCAGGGTAGCAACCTCCTCTTTTGTGCGGCCGTCAAAGTAGATGTAAGCAGCGATTGTCTCATTACTGTTACCACTGATGGGCTTATAGGCGTCGACAGAGCGGTTGTAGCGTCCTCGCTCATTTCCAGACGTGGGCAGTCCACCCACGATCTGAGGCTTTGGGTCTGGGTCGTCCGGCGTGGCCTTGGGGGTCGAGTACGGCACGGGAAGGCCCGGAGTGAGGAGGGTGATGGAGATGGCAAATTTGGAGGGCTCGGGCTTCGCGGAACCTTTGGGGATGCGCGGCTCCGGGACAGCAATGTAAGTATTGATCTGATTGCGCCTGGAGAAGCGCTGGACAGCGTGCTCGGGCAGCGGGGTGCTGTCTGCGTGGATGGACACGGCCAGACCCTTGAAGCAGGGCATCTTGTCTCGCTCTGGCGACCTCTGCGGTGGATCGCAGAGAGTCTAGGGGGGTAAGTAGAGAAATTTGCAGTGGTCGCCCAGCTTCTGGCAGTTTCCTTGGGTTGTTGAAGGTGCTGGAGCGGCTCAGGTCGACGGAGAAGTAGGCCAGCCGAACTTCTTGCGTGCACTTAAAAGCACCTTAGCCTTGCGCTCCAGGAATTGCGGCACGCCGAAACAACCAACAGCCAAAGAACACGGCACATGCGCTGGAGCAATAATGCAAAGCCTGAAATCATAAAAATTCCAGATGCGGGCCAGCTGGTTCTGAGTCACACGTCTTGGGGGCCATTCACAGACGCCGCCTATATTTTAATCAGGCGTACAAGAAATCCCGATTTACTAGTACATTGTAACTATCGCAGCCTTGGTGGCCCGTGGGAAGGGAGGAGAAGAGCGGCGCGACCACGAGACTTCTGTCAGGAGGGCTAAAGTCAGCTATTTGGACCCTTAGTCTTCTGAACTGCCGGCTTTAATCGCGGGTGCATGGTCACTGGAACGCTACCGGCATCGTCAAGAGCACCGAAGGATACGTGTAGCTGAGTATTTGAAAATTAAAAATGTTGTCTATTTGATTGTATAGAAAGAGCGCCTATTAAACAACAGTTGGGGACAGTACAGATCCCCTTGGGCGAGGAGCCTGACCGGCCATTCTGCGTGGCACATCGCGACAGAGCCCGGAGCCATCACCATTCTTTCCTCGTTGTCGCCTTCTTGTCGCTACCCACTGATAGGTGTCGGCTATACATATATCTGATCGACCGGCGGCCTCGAGTATCTGTGAAGCGGAGAGTTAGCTATGCCACCAACCCAGAGCATGAGAGCAATGTAAGCAGTAATGAGAAGTCAGACTGTTGAGCTTGATAATTGATTTGATCAACATGGAAAATTCTGTTGGCCGTTCTTAATGGAAGGTTTTGTCATCATGGAAAGAGGTGTGTACATGTAGTCACCACATAGGTGAAGTAGCAAGCAGAAAACACGTACCATCTGTGAGCAATAAAGTATTGCTGGGAGACTGAACGGCCTGCTGTCAGTGCATCCTGTGAGTTAGAAGTTGTTGGACAGAACGTGCATTCGTGTGGGCGGCGGTTGTTGTGTGGGTGGAGAACTTTGGAGAGAAGAGGAAACAATGTGCGAGAGAGAAAGTCGAGCAAAGATGTGTGTTGGCACTTAAGCTAGCGGCCCAACTTCGGTAAGCGCGGCTCCGAATCCGAGCTTTGATCTTGAAGACTTGACCACCCCACCGATACACCCCGCCAACACTTTGGAGCATCAAATCCAACATCTTCACAAATAGAACCTCAGACTCCCTCGGGACACACCTCTTCCACAATGGCCAGTAAGTGAAGCCTGAAGCTCTTTTCCTGCTTTTTCCAAGGGTGTCATTAGACGTGTTTAAGGCCCTGGGGCTCACGCCGTACTTGTACTGCCGTTGATCTCTGCTCATTTTATTTGACGTGATGCTAACTTCCTGCAACAGACTTCAGCGACATCGCGCGTAAGTCAATACTTGCAAAAATAGCCAGAGAACGGAACCGGAGCTTGCGACTTTTGAAAGCACCCGAATGCCAGCCATGTGGCTCTTGAGCACCCCCGAATCCGCTCGGGTCTGCCGCTAATAGACCACCCCTCACAGAGCAATTCGTCCAGTTCTACTACCAGACGTTCGATGCGGACCGCAAGGAGCTGGCATCTCTCTACGTGGGTCAAGCAGGATACAATGACGGAGACAACGGCTGATCAAGTCTGCAGCGCGACAACTCTATGCTGACCTTCGAGTCTGCATCCGTTGCCGGTACCGCTAGCATTGTCGAGAAGCTCTCGGTAAGGCGTTCATAATACTTGTTCAAAGAAGGTGGAGACTGACGTGTTTTCTATACAGAGCCTGCCCTTCCAGCAAGTCAAGCACCAAGTTTCGACTCTTGACGCCCAGCCCTCGGGTGACCATGGTGGAATCCTCATCTTGGTTACCGGAGCTCTTTTGGTATGTGATATACTCGAATGCGTATTTCCCCATTTTCTCGTGCTGATTGTTCTCCTATCTAGGTGGACGAAGAGCAGCGACCCATGAACTACAGCCAGGCTTTCCAACTTATGCCCGATGGCGCCGGCAGCTACTTCGTCTTCAACGACGTCTTCAAGCTTGTCTTCGGCTAAGCGGATGGCGGATGACGGGGTGCTTTTCAGTTGACTGTTCGAGATATCCAAGGAGTGCATGCTTGAATGCGCAGAATCTTTTTGCACAGGCGGTGGTATGGAAGATTGAAATGCTCAGAGGATAGGGGTAGCTCAACCAAATCTATTCACATCATCTGTCGCATGCGGTTTTCCATGGAATTGACTTGTGGGAAGTTGGTCAGAAGTGTCAGATTCAAGAAGTCAGCGCGGGCAGTGCTTCAGGCTTGCGCGGCAGGTTACGACACAGCACCAGGCAGAAGCCATTCGAACAACAAATGACAAGGCTGGTATTAAAATGCCTGGCTTCAGCATTGACAAAAGCCAAAACTATGCGTGTAGAATACGAAACACGTAAAACTGATAGATCGAGGCTGAATAAGATTGGCGGTTGCCGGGCACTGGCAGTCCCAAACAGGCTAGAGCGATCCTTCATCGTCGCGGCTTCACTCCAGCAGCCTCAGCCTGACAACCAGCATGCAAAGATCTCCAGACTGCAAAAGGCTGTCACACTACATTCACGCTCCAACATCCAAAACTGCACGCATTCTACAACCTTCGAGATTTTCTTCCTTGAACACGCGCTGCCCCGGTCATCCCTCGCAGCGCTTTAAAACAACCATCAAAGATTTGAAGACAAGGTGTTGACATTGCCTAATCGCCCACCATGACGATCGCCGAGGAGTTTGCGACCAGGAATTTCAGTGAGTTGCCCTGGTTTCAATCATGACTAGAGCATTTGCTGACTGCAGTCTAGGTATATACGGCCAATGGTAAGCTGCTACTTCCTGCATATTCGAACGTACCGTGGTTGTTAGAGTGCCGGCGCGCGCGGGAACTATTTTTGGAAATGCAAAATGCGGGTCGTGGACGATCTGTTGATCTTTGGGAATGGAGGCTACGGCCTATGTGGTCAATGAGAACTGCAGCTTTGGATGAAAGATGGTGTCTGCGGAAGCTTGTGTGGAGGGGGCTGCTGTCGCGCAACGTGTTGTTTGACGGCCGAACAAGGGGAACTGGCGGTAGGGTTGAAAAAGTTATCGTTGCTAACCTGGCTGCGGTGTATAGGAGTGGCGTACTATGCATGGTTCTTTGCTTTGCCCTGGGCATAGCTAACATCTTCCACTTCAACCTCATCATCATCTTCAGCATCATCTGCCTGTAAGCTCCCCCTTCCCCGGGCTCACCACCCAATCCCCATTCCTTACCTTTCCAGTGCCCCTATTCTCCCCAGTCCATCCCACATTATCGCAGAAGCTAATAGAGGCGGTTCACAGAGTCAGCTCCTTCATAATCCTCTTCGTCGAGATCCCCCTCCTCCTGCGCATCTGCCCGACCTCTTCTCAATTCGATGAGTTCATCCGCCGTTTCACCACCAACTACATGCGCGCAGCCGTATACGGAACCATGGGACTCGTCCAGTGGCTCAGTCTCATCGTCGAAGCTACGAGTCTCATTGCAGCCGCGGTGTTTTTGACGCTCACGGCTGTGTTTTATGCGCTTGCTGGTGTCAAGGGGCAGGGCTTTGTGGGAAGCAAGACACTGGGAGGCCAAGGAGTTGCGCAAATGATCGTTTAGGGAGGCTCTAAATATCAAGATTGAGAGTGAACAGAATATGGAACGCTGGAGATGAGTAGGGGGGGATGGATCGGTATAGCCATCCGGTGAAAGAAGAAGGGCAGCGGAGCAGAGGTGTGCTGAAAGCTGTAAATGATATGATATTTCCATGCGAGGAGGCTGTGTTTGTTTCTGTAAAAGAAAGGCGTGTGGAAGCAAGCTGGGTGTTGGCGTACAGGGACACTGCTTTTACTGATGGACAATCCGAGACTCATTTTCATTGCGCTGTCTGTATACTACTGGGGAGGTTGACTACCCCTTTTGCTCTGGACTTGGAAGAAATAGGAAAGCGTATACCACCTGAGCCACTCGTTGTCTGTAAAGACTCTTCTCGAGTATGGCATTTAGTCTCCTTATCTTTGACGCTACAGGCATGGAAGTTGGAGATCTCGCTAAGCCGCCGTGGTATGTATATTCCCCAAAGGTTTGTTCATAGGTTGTGATCACTGGTTGAAATGATTCTTGGAGAATGAATATTCCCATAGAGATTATAGTGGCGGTTTACTGAAGCTACATGTAGCGTGTGTTGAGCACATGTACATGTAGCCAAGGCCTTTGAGCTCGGCTAGGAGCGGTCCGCGGAATACCGCAACGTTGTTGCGGTGCGATTGAAACACAATGTGGATATCTGAGACGGTGAGACCTTTCAGTTCTGAGGACAGCAAGCCCCGGACGCCACCAGCAACGTGGTCCAGCGAAACGGATGCCATGGCTTGGACAACGGCGAGGTTCTTGTGTCTAAGCTGTGGCTGTGAGAGGCTGGCTGTACGTGTGCTGTCGTGCCTCTAGAACTCGGGACGGGTATCAAATCACTCGAATCACAATTGGCTTCAAACCACTAACGTGGCTGACCCAAGTCTCCTGACTGGTCTTGAAATATCCCGCATTGAGGTGGGTTCAGATTGGTCTTCTGTCGTGATGGACAAGCTGCAGATCTGGATTGTTCCTCGGAAATACGGTATTTCTTAGCCAGGTTTATTGCTCTGAACAGATTGCTGACAGCTTCGACTAGCAAAGCATGAGATATCAAAGACTGGACACGGCAAGTACTGCTCCTGCATTTAGTAAACACATGAATCCCTTATACTGGCTTCACTTTTCTGGCGGAGCAAATAATCCTTCAGCACGGGAGCTGGGCCACGCTACGGCAGCGAACAAACTTCCAGCGTCACCGGCGCTGGATTTTAAAGCAAAAAAAAGCACATCATTTTGCAGCTAGAATACACCATCAGACCAGGTATTTCTTACTCCGTGTCCGGAGCACCAGCATGCGGTCAAGTGGCTTATTCGTCATGTTGGAGCTGTCGTCTTACATACTCGGTCGAGTTGAGCTTTTTCATTCACCTGGAAACCTCGAGGAAGAAGAAGACAGTCGATTTAAGGGGACACCTGTGCTCGGTCTGGGGAAGGTCTGGGCATTTAACGGCTTCAGTCGTAGTACTAATTCTCGGCCGCTGAGTGGTGCCGCCTTTGTCACTGAATCGCTTAGCAGCGTCATCGTGGAGTCTCGGACCTTGAAAGCACATTGCTCATATTCTCCCACATATCGTCCTCCCTTTCCTCCATCCCAATCCAATGATCATTCCAACTCTTGAGTACTTGCTCGGTTCTGAACCTCGTAAGTCTGCCCTGAACCCCTTACTGTCTGCACCAAGACTCTTTTTACTGGCTGAGCTCCAGCTCTATTCATAGCTGTTGGCTGCCATGCGGTGTGGATGATCTGGTGTTCAACCAATCCGCAACCTTCCAAGTTACCGTCTTCGGACTGACTTGGAATGCATGCACCGCCCTGATTCTGCGCTTTTGGCACATTAAATTGAGCTCGGGATGCTTCAGCTCCTATCTCAACCAGATCATTTGCATCTTGCATGACGCAAATGTGGACGTGAACTGGCCCAAATGCGAGACTGACTACAACACAGTACAATAACGCTTTCCCAATCAAACATTTTCTATCATTGCTGCTTCCCTCGCACGTCTCGAATCCTCGACCACCACAAACATGTCGACCAAATCAATACCGCCAGTGCCCCCTCGTCCTACTCGAGCGCACGAGAGCACCTCTGGTACCATGAAAACACCAAAGAATCTTGGCGATGTGCCCAAGATTCCTCCTCGTCCCACTGATCGCCAGAGCAATCGCTCTCCCTCTCCTATTCGAGAGCGCTATGCCCCCTCCCCATTGAACGAGCCTTACCCGGAGGGTCACATCAGGGGCCGCCTCCCTGCCAACAATCTGTCGATTGACGACCTCACGACCGAAGCCCCTCAGCGCCCGCCAAGTGTACTACAAATGCCCTCCATTGGACAGGAGGGCAATGAATACGGCGAAGTTTTCAATGCCTCTGGATCTGAGTCATCCCCCAATCAGACCAGAAGCGTTGCCAACGACCTAAAGCTCCATGCGCCAAAGCCCTCTTTGCCTGCCGGCAGCGCTCAACAGCGTGTGTCGACCGTCACCCGAACCGACTCGGATCAAGCCATGGCTTTCGGTATTGGAAAGGGCGGCAACGATGACAAGGAGCCCCATGCTCGCCATCTCAAGTCGAAACCCAGCTCCGGAAGCCAGCACTCTCAGTATGATAGCGACCGTCCGGTCTCCCAGGCAGACTTCGAACACGGTATTCCCGTGCATGGACAACGCGTGCCCATGTACCCTAATGCTGGTGACGTGCAAGCACCATCTCCTGCTCCGAACTCCACACCCTATGCACCTGGCATTGGATTCCACAATGATGGCTCAAAACCACGTTCTGGCCGTAGGACGACGAGTGGTAAGGGGTTCGAAGTTCCACCAGGCGCCTACGGTCTCCATGGCCATGGAATTATACCTCATGATCGTTTCGAAAAGGCTTATTATGAGAAGCATCCCGAATTGGTACAAAAGGAGATGGGCCAATATGGTGGCGCTATCGGCGATGGTAGAAAGGAATGGGCAATGAGCAGTGACGATTTGAACAGAATCGTCAGGGAGACAGCAGCTGGCCGTGGAACAAGCCATGGTAAGTATACATATTTGAGTGGCGTGACCATCTCTAATTAAACAACTGCCGGTGCAGGTTCCTCCCAACTTATCTCGACTCCATCCGAACAGGTTGGTTACCAAGCCTCCGACGAATATACGTCCAGAATGTCCTCTCCACATCCTCAGGGGAGCTATCACGACAAAGCCCATTCCAACCTCTCGCAAACCCACGTCGATTCACCACTCCGCAAGACCAGCTTTCCAACAGTCGGAAAGGAGGAGTTCGAGGGCACTGTGGCACGTGGCTTGCAAGCGCAGTCCGAAAATGCTCTCGAAAGCGAAGTTGAGACGGACGATGATGTTATCCATGTGGATCCCGCTCGTCCTAAATCAAGACAGATGTATGGTGGTGCCGGGGCTGGTGAATCGACCGATAGCCTTGGAGTTGCCGCTGCTATGACTAGTACTGAGCATTTGGACGAGTATGTCGAAGAACATGGCTATAGCGCCCCTATTTTGGCCGCCGATGAGGTTGCGAAAGAGCCATTTGGGTACGACCTCATGCCAGCCGTTTCTCCGCTGCAAGACCGTCATGGCAACTACCAAGAGCCAGAGTCTATTTACAACCTTAGAAACGGAAACGGCACAAGCCTGTCCGGCAGTCGCCCGTCTAGTCGCCCTGTCAGCGTTCATACGACTGGCTTTGGTAAAGAGCGCAGTGCACCTCTCGCTGATGTGGAAGAATATGAACCATTGTTCCCCGAGGAGGGGAAGAGCGAGGAGAAGCCTTTGACGGCGGCTGACAGATTGAAACGTCCTGAATTGAGGAAGCAGAAATTTCCTAGCCAGGATATCTGGGAAGATACACCTAACAGCTTGCAGTACACTGCGACTGTGTCAACCCCTCAACTTCCCGATGAGGGAGGTGATTCTCAAGCCGCAGCAAAATCTCACGAACCGCGTGAAGGGGAGACACCAGCCCAGGCGTTCGCGAGAAGACAAGAGGCACTTGCGGAGAGTGAGGCGCGTGGTTCGGATAGTTTCCTCAACAAGGAAAAGAAGCCGTGGGCTCATAAGTCGCACTTGGTAGCGGAGACGCGACCCACAATGAAACAACGATTTCCCAGTGCGGACATCTGGGAAGACACCCCTGACAGTCTGCAGCTACAAACCACTGTCGAGCATGAGCAGTCTGAACAGGATCTTCTGAGCCCACCTTCAGAAAGACCAACTACTGGCGCTGTAGCCTATCACCAGGAGAAGCAGGCCGCCGGTCTTCCACTGAGTGCCGAAGAGGGCCGTGCTACAACTGGTCTCAAGGCCACGATGAGGCCAGAAATCCCAGAACGCCCCTCAAAATTGAAGTCTGTCGATAATTCACCGGAAAACGCACCACCTGTTCCCCAGCGTCCTGCGCAACGATCTCAAATGGATGGATCTTCGGAAACACCAAAAGGTAAGCCGGCAATTCCAGAGCGTCCATCAAAGCCTTTGGTGCCTGCTCGTCCTACCAAACCCATCACCAGAGAGTCCTCCGAGGCTGTTCCTCTTACCAAGGTCGAATCTGGTTCTTCCGCGAAGTCTCTTGGCACTGATCAGAACAGTACTGCTGCGGCGAAAGCGAAACCGCCAGTCCCATCTAGGCCTGCTGGCGGCAAGATCGCCGCTCTGCAAGGTGGCTTTTTGTCGGACCTCAACAAGCGACTCCAGCTAGGACCACAGGCTCCGAAAAAGGAGAAGGAAGAGGAAGAACCGGAAGCCCCCAAGGAGGTAGCGCCCCTGTCGGATGCCAGGAAAAGTCGGGCTCGAGGTCCTGCGAGGAGGGCTCCTGCCAGGACCTCAGCACCAGCTTCTGAGGCCTCTGCTGGGAAGCCGCAGACCCCTCAATTCTCAATTATTACACCTATGACTGTCTGGCATGCGGATCCCGAGGACGAGGAGGGCCTTATCTCTACAACTTCCACTCATCCTGCAAGTCAGGCCAAGGCTGTCCAGTCCGACACACCTACCTTGGCTACCAACAAGGAGGGTGACAATGTCATCGAATCTTCTACTGTCGCCCCCGGTGCGGAATCTGCATCTCCTTCGCCGGCCGCGCAAGACGCGCACGCCGTACAGGCAGAAGAACAGCAGAGACAGACATTGGCCGCTAGCACGGACAGCCAGGCAGAAGCGCCTGTAAAGCCAAGCGACAGCCCGGCATTTGAAAGCACTGCGGATGATCAATTGGCTGGGTCGACTGAGACGCTCAAGGCTACGTCTGATCAACCTGTGCAGACTGGCGAGCATGTGGTTCAGACTGATGCTGGTGAAGAAGGGGCGGCGAAGGAGGAGGGTGATGTGGAGGTTAAAGAGCCTGTTGAGAAGGAGTCGGTTTAAGACTCGAAGGAAAAGCAAAAGTTTTGTTATACGTGTGTTTGAAACTAGTCATAATCACTGAAGCCAATTCAAATTGTTATGACTTCAATTGCATCACTCTTCTGAATTAAATATATAATAGTGAAGCAAGTACGGGTGTGTGAAGGAGTGCAAGCAAATGTAATGCAGCGGCGGGAGTACATGTACCTGCATTCGATGGAATGCATCAAGAGACAGACTCGAAATGGCTTGTGACGGCAATCCAAGGGAAGAAGAAAGCTTTGGACCTTTGTCGACGTCCGTGTCTATTCACCGCAGGCAACCTCTGGAAGAAACCGTCGACTTCGCAGCTTCAGATGCTCGTTTGTTCTCAGCTGTTGACTGTTGAGCTCGGACCATCTGAAGCCTGGAGCCTCACCAGGCTCTTTTTCCAGGCAAGCTCCAGTCCATCTCGTGCTACCGAACCCCATCTGCCATCCTCCTCCCCGCGCGCCATCATATCCTTTTGATTGTGTCCTCCTTCCCCCCGGCAACTGTTGCGACGCGAGTCTTCCCCTCCCGCCCGGCCATATAATCCCATGTCCGCCTCCCCAACAGGACTCTTCTGAATCTGCGCCAGCAAAATAGGCGAGAGAGGGAGGCTACCCCGGGAGCAGCAGTCGACCGGACAGCGCCTCCTCGATGGTCGCCGCTCACTCACGAGGCATACACACGCCGGCCCAGCAGATCACCACCGCCCCCAGCCACTCTCCTCACGGCTCCCACACCAGTGCCTTCAGCGCTGGCCCGAGCCCCAGCACCAGCAGCCCGACTGGCTCCAACTCTCTGACCAAGATTGTCGTTGCCCAGGTCTACCTCTTGCTCTCCACCATCAAGGAGGACAAGGACCGCACCAAGTGGGAACAACAGGCCGAGCAGCTGCGAAAGGTACGCTCAATTGCCCGACACGCCCTTGCGACACCGCGCCCAACCTCACCACCACCCGATGCTAACCTGCTGCCCCTCTAGCTCATCGATGAACACGGCATGGAGGTCTTCCAGAAATACTTCAGCCGCTTAGTGGTTGGCAATGCTCCCACCATCTTCCCCAGCCTCAACAGGCCCGTAGCAAACCCTGGCAACTACCAGGTGCTCGTCAACGAGCTCCGTAAGGTGTCGCATGATGCAGAACAGGCTAGGAAGATCGCGGAGTCCATCGAGACGGCGAACGAGGATATCTTCCGCGATTTCGACCTGTCCACGTTTATGGAGCACTTCAAATTGAATGCTCTTGAGAAGACCATCTTGGCCTTGGCCTTCAAGGTCGGCTCGCGGTCGGATCTGAAAACCAAAGGTGACTTGCCCTTCCCGCTTCGACCAGACACTGCGCGTCGATGTACTGACGCAGCGCTCTCTAGCTGATGCCATCATTGCCACCAACTTCTCTAATTTCCTCCATCTGCTCTCCCGACCTGGAGGAGCTGCGCACGGAGATCTCTCGCCTGAATTCGTCGCACTCATCCTCGACCGCTTTATCCAACATCCTCCCCCAAATTTTGACGACCGAGCCAAAATCAATCTCAGATATGCCGTCTTTGAATACACTCAGCCAGAAGGGCCGACTCCCGAACTCCTCTCCACTCTGTACCTCCTCTATCTAATGGCCGAGAACAATCAGTTCATCGAGTACATCAAGGCTATTGGTGTCTCGTTCACCGCGGACGAAAATAACTGCCGTGTATATTTGCAGAACGCAAAGAACTCTATCAGTCTGGACGAAGCAGTCGTTAGTCAAGCGTTGCGATATGTCACAATCAGTCTATCACCGGTGTTCTCGCCATCCGTTTTCGTGGCTGCCTTGCAGAAGGAGGTATCCCCAAGCTTCAGCTGGACACAAGTTGTCGGTCACTTTGATACTCCAGAATTACGAGTATCTCCCCGGCAGCTACTAAGCCTTTACAACGCCTTGCGACCGCTTGCGTTGGACCGGGATAATCCTTCGCTGGACATTGAGCGCCTTTGGGGAGGCTCTTGGCAGAACTCCGAGACTGCGATTTCCTTCGTTACATCGTTCATCTCTCTTGATCCTGGAGATTTGGATGCAACCACCATCCCCGGATTCGAATGTGCGATTGTCCCCAGCGACTATGCCGGTGCGGGCGAGGCGATTGAGCAGCGTGCCAAAGAAGCCGTCCATTACACAATTACCTCGGTACCGGCGATGCGAGCCATCTTCGAGCATATCTTGAATAGCCAGGAAGAAGCTGCCATGCGAACAGCGGAAGCAACGAGGTTTTTTGCCGAAGTTCTCTCGAAGGTAGACTTCTTTATCGTGGCTTGTTTCAGTGTCGAAAGGCCTTGGGGTCACTGGGCCAATATCACACTTGGCCAACTCTTCGAGCGCTTCGTCTTCGAGCCCGTGACACTTAATACCGACTTCGTTATGACTAGCTTGTGGCGAATGGACAAAATGTGGGTCTCGCAGAAGCTGGCAGAGATTTACGAGAAGAGCCCTTTGTGTATTCCGAAACTGCTGGAGATTGCTGTCCGTTATCAATGGCTGCAAACCTTGGTGCAGATAACTTCGCATCCAATTGGGTTCGAAATTGGTGCCGCAGCGCATGCACAAGGCTACATCGACACCGAAGAACTGGTCGAATCTCACAGGACAAGTCATAGAGAGGCGGACCCTGTACTCCTGTCATTCCTCATGCGCAAGGCCAACCATGAAGTAGCGTATCAACGCCATGAGACGGAGGAGCCAATGAGCAATCCGCTTCCCGTGAAGACTGTCTGGGCACTTTTACAGCTCCTGGATGGCAAGCTCCCAACACCGGAACTGACACTGGTACAGCGATCATGCATCACAGCTTACCCGCGCCTGATCAACTACGGGGAAGGCTATGATGACATTATCGATGCCAACGGCAAGGACACGAACGGGCTACCTCCAGAAGCGAACGCCAGGATGGAGGAGCATTACAAGCGTATGTACAGCGACGACCTTCAAGTTCGCAGTGTTGTGGACGCACTCCTCGAGTACAAACACTCTCGTGACCCGCTCGATCAAGACATATTTGCCTGTATGATCCACGGTCTGTTCGATGAGTACCCCCTCTACACCACCTATCCCCTCGAGGCATTGGCGACTACTGCGGTTCTGTTTGGTGGTATCATCGCTCACAAGCTTATCGAACACCTGCCTCTCGAGACGGGCCTTGGAATGATACTTGACTCCGTCAGGGAACCCCCGGATTCCAATATGTTCAAGTTTGGCCTGCAAGCTCTTCTTCAGCTCTTCCCAAGGTTGAGAGAATGGCCAGGCTTCTGTCGACGGCTTCTTGAAATTCCAGGCTTACAGGGCACTGAAGCCTGGGTCAAGGCGCAGGAGGTTGCTGCGACCAGCACGGAGGATGCGGTGCAGAACGAACATATCGATATCAACGGAAGAGGCCTGCCAAATGGTTCCGTTGACTCAGTTGATGCCGGTATGCCCCCTTTCACGTCCATCAACGTCGATCCAATCGACGAAAGCAAATACGAAGAACCCAGTGAGGATACCCAAGAAAAGGTGCTTTTCGTGCTCAACAACCTCTCGCAAGACAACTTGAAGATCAAATTCAAGCAACTGCAAGAAGTAGTCGAGGAGAAACATCAGAACTGGTTCGCCACTCATCTGGTCGAAGAGCGAGCTAAGCGGGAGCCCAATTTCCACGACCTGTACCTCAATATCCTCGAACTCTTTGAGCGGAAATCGCTGTGGGCCGACGTCTTGAGACAGACTTACATCAGCTCGTTCCGTCTGCTCAACGCAGAAGCAACACTTACGAACCAGAACGAAAGACGGTTCTTGGGCCATCTGGGCACGTGGCTGGGGTACCTTACTTTGGCTCGCGACAAGCCTGTCAAACACAAGAACATTGCCGTTAAGCCGCTGCTGATGGAAGCCTACGAGTCGCAACGAATGATCGTCGTTTTCCCCTTCGTCACCAAGATCCTTGCTGGTGGCGCCAAGTCATTCATCTTCAAGCCTCCCAATCCGTGGTTGATGGACATACTTCGACTGCTTGCCTCGTTTTACCACTACGGAGACTTAAAGCTGAACCTCAAATTCGACTTTGAGATTACCTGCAACAAACTCGGTATCGACCACCACAGCGTAGAGCCGTTGACCGACACGCTGGGGCCTCGAACAGCACCTTCGATTGATGAGCCGCGAATGGACCCTGCTACGACAGATGCATTGGAACGCTTTGACAACCTTTCCTTGAACGGTATGGGTGGCGGTGTAAATAGTGGCAGATTCTCACCATCGGAGATCATCACTTCGCTTCCTGATCTTGGGCCACTCCTACAATACCCCCCTACAAATGACCTCGTCAATCAACCCCGTTTGCAGGAAATTGTCAGGACCGCGATTACACGCGCTGTTCAAGAGATCATTGCTCCTGTTGTCGAGCGATCGGTTACCATTGCTGCAATCTCGACTGCTCAGATGGTTCACAAGGACTTCGCTACCGAACCAGACGAGGGTCGTCTCCGAGCTGCCGCTGTAGCCATGGTCAAGCGCACTGCCGGCGCCCTGGCCCTTGTCACTTCCAAAGAGCCTCTCCGGGCCAGCATGGGCAACTACATTCGAACTATGTCCCAAGAAATGGCTCAAGCTCTACCCGAGGGAACTATCATCATGTGCGTGAACTCGAATCTGGAAATGGCCTGTAGTCAGGTCGAAAAGAAGGCAGAAGAGCGCGCCGTCCCAGAGATCGAAGAGTTGATTGAGACCGAGATCCAAGCTCGCAGGCACCACAGACTGACGAGACCGAACGAACCTTATGTCGACCCCGGTCTGTCCCGATGGGCGCTCACCATTCCTCATCCGTACAAACTGATGCCAAACACCCTTGAAGGTCTCAACAACCAACAAATGGCCATTTACGATGAGTTCGCCCGACCTCGCGCTCCCACGGGACTTGCGGGCCACGGCCCTTCGACGTCAGATGCGACACGCTCCATGGCTGACAACATAGGCGCTCTACAAGAGCAATACGCCGCTGTTCCCAACATGCCCACCCCGGCGGAAACTCCTCCCGCACTGCATCAGTTGAGCTCCCAGCAGATTTACTCCCAACCTATTGGTAGTATGGTCAATGGCCGAGCTCCACAACTCGCTGCGGCTCCAGATGCTCGTAACGAGGCCGAGAGAATCGAGGGGCTCTTGAGCGAGTTGGTCCGTACCGCAGAGGCCGCTCCTGAACAGCATTACGCCGAGTTACCTCGTGCTCATCCTATCATCGATCTCTGCGATGCGCTTATCACACAGATCCTTGCCAGCACCAGGAGCAACATGTCCGAAGACATTGCCAGAAACACTGGACTAGCTATCCTTAGGTTCCTGTTTCCTCCTGTGGATAACAACCTTGCTGTCGAGACTTTGGTTCACGTGCTCGACAACCTCTGTAGTCTCCCAGGTCGTGTTGCGCTGAGGCCTGTGGTTCTTTCCCTCCGCGGGCAGCCCGATGAAGCGTTCCTCCATCCGCTCCTGATTCCAGCCATGATGAAGAGCGAATTGCCGCTCCTCGAATGGGAGCGCGTTGATCGTGCCTTCTCCAGGGCCATTCAGCAGAGGAAAGAAGAGTTTGTGACTATGCTTTCCACAGTGATGGACCAGGTTTTGCTCAATGATCGGCCAATTGCCCTCCGCGCCGATTTTGCCTACAGTCTGGAGGCTTTGGCTCAATGGATGCAGGAAGACCCTAATCTGGAGATCGGAAAACAGATCTATGCAAAGCTAAGAGCATCTGGCATTCCGGCTGTCGCTGCAAATGAAAACGAGGAGCGCATGATCGTCCCACCACACCAGCTGGGCTACATCTTTGAGGAGTGGGTTCGCTTGTGTAGCAACTCGAATGCTACAGAGAAATCCATGGTTGCGTTCATCTTACAGTTGCACGACAGACAGATCATCAACGACATGGCTGACTCGATGAACTTCTTCCGTGTCTGCATCGACAGCTGTATTGACCGCTTCGAGCAGTCTGGACAGCCCGATCTCAACATATCCGGTGCTTATCTTTTCACCGACTGTCTTGGCCAGCTTATTGCTCGCCTGGTCAGGGATCGGGGACAGCGCAACGGAGAGGTCAAGGGCAACAAGGCTGCTTATTTGAAGTCGATGTTGTCAGTTGTTGCTTTTGTATTGAACCACCACCATGTCATGCGTGGTGAGCGCTTCAATCAGCGAGTATTCTTCAGGCTCTTCTCTGTGGTCATGGGTGAGGTTGTTGCTTTTACCGGCGATCTGCCCGACTCGGACAAGACGCAGATCACACTGGTATTCGCCGAGATTATGCGTATGTTGCAGCCAGCTCACTTCCCTGGATTCACTTATGGCTGGGTATGTCTCTTGGCCCACCGGGATTTAATGCCGCGCCTGCTCAGGTTGCCTGACCAGGTGGGATGGGAGCCTTCCATCAGCTTGTTGGAGAGCCTGATTCTCTACCTGGGTGAACAGCTCAAGCCTCTTCATCTCTCGCCGGTGACCAGGGACCTGTATCGCGCTGTGCTCAAGATGCTCGCGGTTCTCCAACACGACTTCCCCGAGGTTCTGGCTGCCAACCATGTCAGGTTGTGCGCTGCCATCCCTATCCACTGCGTTCAGCTGCAAAACATGGTTTTGGTCGCCAATCCATCGGCATTCACAAAGGTGCCTGATCCGGTGGAGCCTGGACTGAAAGTCGATCGACTGAACGAGATACGCGAGCATCCACCCATGTCGAGCGACATTGAGCAACCACTACGTGAGAAGGGGCTCCTTGAGCTCCTCGAGCAAGTGTTGCACAGTGGTCCTTCTGAAGATGCTGTCGCCCATGTGGCCCATGAGATCCTACGCAAGGATAGTAAGGAGACTGGGGCTGGGTTCATACCCATCAATGTTGACACCAAGCTTATCGATGCCCTTGTTGTTACCACTGGAGTGACCGCCATCAAGAAGGCGGCTCAAAAGGGTGGCCCTACCTTCGCGTCCGGCTCCCCAGACATCGCTCTGCTCACCATGCTGGTGCACGAGATCAATGACGAAGCACGATACTACTTCCTCAACAGCATCGTCAACCAACTGCGCTACCCGAACGCCCACACTCACTATTTCAGCCAGGCGCTGCTCGAGATCTTCGGCACCGATATCAATGATCAGGAGGAGATTGACATCAAGCAGCAGGTCATCAGGATTCTGTTGGAGAGAAGCATGGGACACTGGCCTCAGCCTTGGGGACTCATGATCACCATTGTTGAGCTGGTCAAGAATGACAAGTATCATTTCTTCGACCTGCCCTTCTTGAAGAATATGCCCGAGGTAAGTTTGTTCTTCAAGCAACAGATACGAAACAGACGCTGACATTGCAATCAGATTGCTGAGCGCTTCGTGGCTCTCGCACAGAGACCGGGATTGTAACTCATTCGCCAAGCCATCGATTCACGTTGGTGACCACGAATTGCCTAAACAACCCGTCAACTCAGTGCCCCGAACACAAAATAACAATCTACAACCGCGAAGCCAACATTCCACCTACACGAATCCTCCTTGTTACATATCCTCCACCTTGTCACACTTTAACGTGAACCCTGGCGTTTCTGAAAGCTCCCATCTCGGAGCATCCTCCTGGACACCAGGTTCTTTCTTTTCCAAGTCATGAGCATAGCAAGCGAGGGGTCCGGTATTTGCGTCTGTCTTCTCTTTGCTCTCCTGGCTCATACGCATCTGGGATGGCGAATGCTGGGACGGGGACACCTTGGG
Source organism: Cyclaneusma minus (assembly GCA_037179335.1). NCBI lineage: Eukaryota > Fungi > Ascomycota > Leotiomycetes > Marthamycetales > Marthamycetaceae > Cyclaneusma > Cyclaneusma minus. The sequence continues at coordinate 31,470 of JAKZHN010000009.1, forward strand.
GTACTATCTCGATGCATTCACGTGCCATCGATCACCAAAATCCTACTCTTCTAATGTAGTGGCGTGTAAAAAAAAACAAGAAAAAAAAAACAGAAAGCCTTCGTGCAGGGCAGGATAAGCGGAGGCGAACAACACACCAAAGGAGCTTGCGCAGCGAGGAAGAAAAACATGGGTCTGGAGATTGCAAGAAAAGCAGCAGATATATGGCGTGGATATCGAAAAAAGCCTGCTCTGCCAGACTGCCGCTGCCTTGGGATCAACTGGAGAGGGTCGGTCTACTGGCTCTCGCTAGTAGTCTTATCGTCGGCACCGCTGTTTACACTTCACATAGTGGCCTCGCATTTTCTCGGGGGAGTTTGTGGGGCGTTTCCTCTTTCTTTCCGCTGATGGCTGGGGTGTGCACACTACACTGCTGATCTGCATGCTTGGTGGGTGGGGATTTGGAGAGTTGGGCGCGTTCTGGGATGGATGGCTGGGGTGGGAAAGCGAAATGCTTGTATCATAGGTCGAGTCAATGGGCGGAAAACTTCGTGCGTTTTCCGTGAGATGAATACTACTACATGATTTAGAAGCCCCGATGAATACTTGGCTTTGTTAAGATGCGTGATGGTGATGGTGTGTGAAAATGATGAGATTGCTAATTGGTGATGCTGGTAACTCTAGGGTTATCATTGATGGTGACTGGGTAGGCATCGCTTACAAATTGAAACATGTGGATGTGCAACAAAATTTCCCAGGAGAGAGACTGCGCAGCTAAAGTCTAAAGATGCTTCTAGGACTCGGTTACGATTTGTAACACGATGTGCAACAAAACTTTCCAAGAGACAGTTGAAGAGAGAGACCTTGCGCTAAAAAGCTTCACGCTGCGACAGGCGATCTTGGGTCGACAGACGAGCGAGCGCCCGAGAAGTACTCCTTGACGAGAGGTGAAGGACAGCAATAAGCATGACGAAGGGACGATGCTATGATACTAGACTCGGTGCTGGAGAAAAATGATCTCGGCGACTGGGGCCTCGGCATTTTTTATGTAGCTCTCGGCGTTCAATTTATGGAGCTTGAACTTCGAAGTGATGAGAGATTATCTCAGGTACTTCATGTACTCTCAAGTGATTTGATTCGCTTTTGAAATTAATATATAATACATTACATGTAGGTTTAGAATCCTACAGCCTGGCCTGTATGGGAATTCTTTCACATCCCACGGACCGCTGTGAAACTCCTTTTTGCATCGCTGAAAGCCTGAAGCGATCAAGGTCCGCATAGCACGTATGACCTGTAGTATGCCCGCCCCATCGCGCTCCTTCTAAAGATCATGTCTTGCCCTCTTACTCGCCTTCCGAATCCTCTCTCCATAGAAATACAACACAAACGGAATGGGAATAAACGCAATGCTCAGAAAGCCCAGCGTACTACTTGCCCAATCGACTCCCAGGTTCATATACTACGCAAATAAACCAGTTAGCCAGCCATTCCAGAAAAGCAAAACAGCTATGTCAGGGTCGTCGGGAAACAGATAGGCGAAACAACATACCATGGCATTAGCAAAGAGCGGAAAGCCAGCTCCAAAACTACTCCTCATAAAATCATTCCCTGCCAACACACTAGCCGCATAATCCGGATACGCATCACCCAGATAATTCAGCACCGAATTAAACAGCAAAAACGTGCCGATCGAGAAAAAGCCACTCCCCACAATCGGCATAATCCAGTGAATACTCGGCCTACTACTCCAGCCAAACCAAAACATGCAAATGGGAACAAAAAACGCGCCCACCATCGCCGGCGGCAAGCGTTTCTCCGGCTTAATCTCTCCATTTTCGTTGAATTGCGGTTCTTGCACTTTGTAGAGGTAGAGGAAGAAGGGGGGCACGACGAGAACGGCGCCGACGAGGATTCCGATGAAGGAAAGGCCTTCTTCGCCGAGGTTGAAGCCGTAGATGTCTTCGAAGACGATGGCGAAGGACTCGAACCAGACGTAGAGGAGGCCGTAGATGAGGGCGATGTAGAGGTTGAGGCAGAAGCAGATGGGTTCGAGAAAGGAAAGTTGGAAGGGGCGGATGAGCGTCATCATGGCGAGGTCTTTGACGGACATTTGTTCGCCCATTACTTCGGGCTCGCATTTTAGTTTGTCGTTGTTAGTGACTTTGCGGAGGCGCCGGGAGCGGCGGTAGAGGATGTTGGCGCTGGAGGTTTCGGGGAGGAAGAAGATTAGGACGACGAGGGCGAAGCCGGATAGCCACATTAGTTCCCAGATTGTCCAACGCCAGCCACGGTGTTGGGCTGCGAAACCGCCGACTAAAGGTCCTAGAACTGGTCCGCAGATTGCGGCGATGCCCCAGATGCTTATTGAATAGGCACGCTTTGAGGGTCTGTACATATCAGATAAACTTGCACCCCCAGTAGCCAGCACAGGACTGCCAAAGAAGCCCGTGAGGAATCGGAAGGCGAGGAGCATGCCAAAGTTTTTGGCGTAGATGACGGCGAATTGGAGGAAGACGAAGACGATGAGGGTGCCAATGTAGACAGGATTGCGTCCAACTTGGGGGATTTCGGACATCGGCGCCCAGATCATGGGACCCAAGCCATAGCCGGCGACGAAAAGAGTCAGACCAAGCGTTGCGGCAACCTGGGAGACGCCGAACTCTTCTACAATTTGCATGGTGCCGGCGCTGTAGATGGAGCTACCGATGTAGACGGCGAAGGTGAGAAGGCAGATTTCGAAGGTGACGAAGAAGCGTTTGCCGCGGGACCAGTTCATGGGGTTCTATTGTTTTGGTTGGTTAGAAAACATTCGGTTAAAGAATCTTGGACAGGATGCTCACCTCTTGGTCGTTTTCTCCCCACCATCCCACGACGTTGACATCTTTGCCCTTCTCCGGATCGATCTTGTGGCCGGTATGTTGGTTGCGACGCTCAGATGCATTCGAATCCGGACTTTGTGCTGAAGCTGCGCCATCTTTGTCTCCCGGGTCGCTCTCGTTCTTCTCTTCTTCCTCCTCTTCGAGGTGGCCGTGATGGGCCATACGACCGGTTTTCTCGTGGTCGATGAAGCGTTTCCATAGCGAGGGATCCCGTTCTTCCTCATAGGGCAGAGCCTTTCCACCGGTGACCAGGCGCAGGGCATGTCCGAAGACGGTGTCCCGTATGAGCTCCGTCATGATGGTGGTTTGTGTGAAAGGACCGGTAAAGGAATTGAGGGGAGTGGACAAAAGTGAAAGAGGTTTGTGAGCGTTTGTCGACTTACATAGTGGAGCGCTCAAAAAATAAATCCTAAATGATATCGTCATAGCCGGCCCAGCACAAAGGCGCTGGGCGTCTCACTTTACCGCATCGAGCTCCTCCGACAAGGGTGAACTGCCGATAGGAGCAAAGCTTCCTGAGCTTTGATGGCTTCGTTTTGCCTTTGCTGCACCTTATTCCGACAGCCTTGTCGATCACACCTTGACGATGTAGCATTGTGCTGATGTAGGCGCTGAGTGTTGACGTCGTTGCTCGGCTTTTCGCCAAGACGACAGCCCGCTCCACTTTCTCGGGAAGCTCATCCTGGCTCCCTGCAGCGATCATCACCGGGAAGTGCATCGGACAGATAGTAATCGAGGCAAGGACAAAACAATTATCTCCGAACCCCAGACTCGCTCGACGAGCTACTTAAATTAGTTGCAGACAGATACTAGACCACGTGTGAAGCCTGGAAGTGGACTTGCTGCTTTGGTCTGGGAAGCCTATCTGGCAATGTTATACAACAAGCGTAGCCCTAGAGACAATGCCCACTAACCCGGGTCGCTATATGCAATGAGTCGCTTGCTCCCATATACAAAGCGGCGATCAATCCATTATGCCCTCGCTCAAACTTCCACCTGCCTCTCCGCAACCTCGACCATGCGCTTTCCGCCCATGCTCTTGACCTTCTCAATCAAGGTCCGTCGCGAGTCCAGTTCCGCGACATCGTCTCCGCCGCCTATGCTCTTGCCATTGATTAAAACGTTCGGGACCGTTTTGCGTCCCGTCGTTTTCGCAAGATGGGCTTGTAGTTGTGGTCCTAGTGGATGTTGGTCTAGTTCGACAACATAGGGGGCGGGGACGATGCTATATTTCTCAAGTAGGATACCCTTCGCTTTTCTCGAGTATGGGCAGTAGCTTTTGGAAAATATGATAACTGTGCACACAGTCAGCGCGGTTCCTGCAACAAGGATCCGGGTCTCGAGTCCATCTTGCTCCAAGCAAGCGCACAAGGTTACTTACTGGGCGACCTCTTCAGAATCGAGTTCAGCTCCAACTCGACCTCCTTCTCCTCGTCGGTCAGCTGCTTCACAGGCTCCTCCTCCTTTCCTTCAAGAGGATACTTCTTCTTTCCCGCCGCGCTACGGTCTTTCTCCGTGCTGCCGACGCTATTCCCTTCAGCTGCATTCCCCACACCCACAACCTTGTCGGGATGATCTGGCTTCAAGGATTTCTTATTCGCGTTTTCTTTAGCCACTTTCGCAGCTTCCTGCACCCTGCTCGCCATCGCTTTGGCGACATCTTCGTCGGACTCCTCGGTCTCTGACAAAGGAGCTTGTGCGCCACCTCCGACCGTGTCTCCTGTGAGGCCTGGATCTGCGTGGGGATGATGCGCTCGGTTCAGGGCCGACTCGGTCTTGGTGTAGAATCCATCGCGCGCAGCGCGCTTTTGTGAAGTGAAGAAGAGGGTTGTGATGACGATGGCGAGAACGAAGACCAGGAGGACCTTGAGACGCCGGCTGGAAGGCATTGTGAAGGAGTGCGCGTGGCAGCGATGCGCCAGAACAGAGGCAGCTAAAGGGGTGCTCCTGCTGAGCGCAACGAGTAGTGGATGGAAGGTTCGTGGTAGCGCCGGACCCGACTTTTTGGTGTTTATGTATGATGTAACAGGCTCCACCTGGCTACGTTCCTGCTGAGCATCCAGCACTCTGCCAGAGAGGACAATGGAGCGACTGACAGCTTCGAAAGCGGTGAAAGCAAATGGCAGGGCGAAGGGGCGGTGGCACAGATTTCTCCTGCTTTGGTCGATGCTTTTGCGGAGGTTGTAGCTTTCGCTCGCGCATGGCGTCGGATACGGCGGCCGTGCCACCCCACGCTTCTTTCTTGGCGGAGCTGTGTAACAGGTAACTCTTGAAGCTCCACCAAAACTTCAACGCATCGCGAACCAACAAGGCTGAACTGCCGCAGGAATTCAGCCTCATGTCGCAGCATGTCCTCGAAACGCTCTCGAGCGGCCTACGAGGCCGATCTACAGGCTCACCAGTCTCCATATGCCCTATATGGAACCCCTCTTCCCCCCGCCGACCCTGACGTGCGCGATGACGGCTCATATGTGCCGGTCTGGAAACAAGAGGTGCTCGATGAGCGTGGCAGGAAGCGTCTGCATGGCGCATTTACCGGCGGTTTTAGTGCAGGGTAGGACGCCAATGCAGTGGCAGCATTCAGCCTTGAACTTCAGTGGCTAACAGATTCCCAGTTATTTCAATACCGTAGGATCCAAGGAAGGCTGGGCGCCTCAGACATTCGTATCGTCCCGTACGAACCGCCGGAAAGATGACCCGAAAGCACAGCAGCAGAAGCCTGAAGATTTTATGGATGAAGAGGATCTTGCCGAGGCGGAGGAGGCTCGGAAACTGCAAACTGCAGATGGATTTGCTGGATTGGGTTCTACCGAGGACGATAATACGCGGCGCGGGTTTCTTCTCGACTTGCTGAAGATAGATGGAGAGACTATGGGCGTGAAACTCCTGAAAAAGATGGGCTGGCGAGAAGGGCAAGGCGTTGGGCCCAAGGTCCGGAGAAGAGCACGCTTAGACGAAACGTCGGGAGTCCTGTCGGACAGCAACGCCGAAACACATCTATTTGCGCCAGAGGATACGCGGATGATAAGCTTCGTCAGGAAAAATGACCACAAAGGACTTGGTTTCGAGGGCGAGACTAGGCTTTCCGATAATACTGGAACCCTGGCGAGACTGAATAGGGACGAGGACGACGACGACGACAGTTTCGGCACAGCACTCTCTGCCAAAGCAAAGAAGCCCAAAAAGAAGGCTCCTCGGGGCGGTATCGGTATAGGAGTCCTAAACGACACTGGATCCGACGATGAAGACCCCTATGAGATTGGCCCGCGCATATCGTACAATCGAGTAATAGGGGGAGACAAAAAGAAGAAGAAAGCCAAGGCAGCTATAAACGGATCCATCAATCCGGTTGTGAGGGATGCTCCGGTATTTATCTCGAAGAGAGTTGCAGCTGCCAAAGCATCTACTGGATTTCGGAAATGCCACGATGGGCGACTTCCTCTTGATGGGTTTGTTTTGAGCAGCGAATCTAGTAACTTGTCGATGGCGGCGACCGGCAAGACATATCCTCCCCCTGACATCCCGGCCGACTGGAAATCTGCGAAACAAGGTCTAGTCAATCCGACACCAGCCGATTACCAGTCGACTGCAGATGCTGCAAAAGCTTCCAAATTAGATCCGAAAAGTCGAGCGTCACTATTAGGAGAAGCCGCACTGCCAGGAAAATCAGTCTTCGATTTCCTATCCACTTCAGCACGAGACCGACTCGTCGCTGCAACTGGGAAGGACAACTTGCCCGCTGCTCGGGGCGAAATACCCAAAGGATATTCCCTTACCGCAGAGGAACGAGAGAAAGAGCTTGCAAACCTCATCCCCAAACTCGAAAAAGAAACGGCACTTGCAGCTCTGGCTCGAGGCTCTACCGGCTGGATGCCCTACGGAGACGACGAAAACAAAAGACGTCGATACGTTAGCTATCTCGAATACCAGTCGGGTACCAGAAGTGCAATTCCAGAACGAGCACCAGGAATACAGAAAGACGACTGGCTGAAAGAGCTTCACGAATTTTTCAACTGTGCCCGTATCTTCAAGCCCATGACGGGCGCGATGGCCACACGCTTTACCAGTTCCTCTGCAGCGCCCAAACCGACATCAGATAGCGGCGACAAGTCGACTGAATCATTGGTCAGTAAGCCTGCTTCGAAAGCAGAAGACCCTGCAGAAGCAGCAGCGAAATTGGGCATGTTTGGGCCGATGACGCGGTCGACGGCGGATTTCTATCCTACGCGATTACTGTGTAAGCGCTTCAATGTGAAGCCGCCTGCCCATGTGCAGCTGGATCCCGACCGTGCTGGCGAGGATGCAGGGAACGGTGGGAGTTTTGAAACTGGGGGCGGAAGCAAAGATCTGGACTTGGTGTCGAAGTCTGCGATGCAAGATATGCTGAGGGACTCGGGGGGTAGGAATCAGTATTTGGAGAGGAGAACGGCTGATCGGGATGTAGAGGTGAGGACTGAAGCGGCCCAGGATGATGTGAAGCCTGTTGTTGTTGATGCGGAGCGCAATGAGGCGCTGGAGGGGCAGAAGGCTGGAGAGGCAGTGTTCAAAGCCATCTTTGGGGATAGTAGCGATGAAGAGGAGTGAGGCGACTGGTAGTAAGATCCGATTCCTCCCAACTACTTGGCTTGCCACCAATCATTGGGTTTCTCCCAGTCATTCGGGCTTCTCCCAACCACTTGGGTTTTCCCCAGCTTGGATTTCTCTCCGGAGCAACGGGTACTAATTGGGGATGTCTGGGCCACCCTATCTATTCCGTCGATATCTACATACCTTAATCTAAATATCTAATGTTTCAAAGGGGCAGATGATGTTCAGTGGAGTTGTATTATATATTAAACGGGTTACGGAGACTAAACCACTATCCGAGTTATTATTTATGAACATTAATTTGAAGCTGTCGAGCACAATCCCCAGCCAGGACCCCTCGGCCGCGGCTGCCTTGACTAGGAACAAGTCGCTATGTGGCCACGGGAACGGGATCGCTGCATGGAGTTTTGAGTGCTTGGCGCGCCATGCCGCTTTCGCACAAGGCTCGGCCCCACCGACTCTTGCATCCGTCCACGGCAACATTGAAGCAACCTCACCTCCTCTCCCCCACACAGTGTCCATCCCCTCTGCGCCATCTCCTCACCACCCCGAATCGTCGCGTCGCCATGGCCCTGAGCAATATGCTCCCGTCCGCTCACGTCTTCTCGCACCAGCAGCAGCACTTCCAGTCCGAGCCGTCCTGGATGCACCAGCAAACCCACCACCATGCACAGCAGCAAGCCCAGGCCCAGGCCCAGCAGCAGCACTACAATCGCATTGCCGCCTCGCACAACAACCAGAACCAGGCGCTCGGCCCCCTCAACTCGCAGATCGATGCCCCGGCTGCCTCGGTCGACGGCATGAGCGAGGACAGCCGACGCGTGCTCAACCTCGTGGCCGACCTGATGAACGACAATATGCGCGAGAGTGCGCTGCTTGAGCTGAGCAAGAAGAGGGAGTCGGTCTCGGAGCTGGCCTTGATCCTGTGGCACTCTTTCGGTATGTAGCCATGATACCGCGTGCCATGCGCTATACAGCTGACACTGGGACTTTACTGCTAAAGGCGTCATGACTTCTCTTCTGCAAGAAATCATCTCCGTCTACACCCTGCTGAGCCCCTCGCAGCTCACTGCGGCTGCCTCCAATCGAGTCTGCAATGCGCTCGCTCTGCTCCAGTGCGTTGCCTCCCACAATGAGACGCGCGCTCTATTCTTAAACGGTAGGTCGCCCCTGTTGCAGACGCGAGAAACATCGCTTACTTTCTTACAGCTCACATCCCCCTGTTCCTCTACCCGTTCTTGAACACTACGTCGAAGTCGCGACCATTCGAGTACCTCCGCTTGACTTCCTTGGGCGTGATTGGGGCGTTAGTGAAGAACGATTCGTCCGATGTCATCAACTTTCTCCTAACTACCGAGATCATCCCGCTTTGCCTCAGGATCATGGAGACCGGATCGGAACTGAGCAAGACGGTAGCCATTTTCATCGTCCAGAAGATCTTGCTGGATGACCATGGTCTCAACTACATCTGCGCTACGTACGAGAGGTTCTATGCCGTTGGGACTGTCCTTAGCAACATGGTGTCCCAGCTGGTTGAGCAGCAGACCGCACGCCTTCTCAAGCATGTCGTTCGATGCTTTTTGAGGTTAGCAAAAAAGTGCCCCTTTTGCGCCGGTCTTCACTAACACTTGTCGCCCAGATTGAGTGACAATGCCCGTGCTCGCGAGGCCTTGCGCCAGTGTCTTCCTGAGCCCCTCCGCGATGCGACTTTCTCCTCCGTCCTCCGCGATGACGCTGCTACGAAACGATGCCTCACCCAGCTTCTCATCAACCTCGCGGACAATGTCGGCGAACCTGGCAGCAGCCACCATTCCCTCCAATAAATTTCTGCCATCTAGCTACGGACTACGACATACGAACTCTCACCTAATGTACCATATTTTCACCAAAGCATGCGTCGGGCACGTCTGGTGTTTCTACTCGGTTCTGCATAGACATAGCGCTGCGGAGTCTTTGATATTCTCAGGTTTGGGCGATACCTTCGGTTCGGTAAAGGCTGTTTCCTGGGGACTTGCGAGAAACGAAAAGGGGTTTTCTAAAAGAAGCGAATCCGAGGATCTGGGCATTGCAACGGTGTCGATGGGCTGGGATTCTTCGTTCGCCTCTTCTTTGCGGGGCAGTTCAGTCTAAATTTTTGCTTTTTACATACAGGGGCGACGGGAATAGTTTCTCGCACAGCAGCAGGGTTGGGTTGTTATCTTACGAGAGCTGCATTCCACGGCCGGAGTTTGGTGGAGACGGGGCTTGGGGGATCTTTCGTGGCTTGTGTATAGATACTACCGGGCGCCTGGTATTTAGCAATGGTATTTAGCAAATGGATGGATTTTATTGGCGTTTGATGTGTAGCTGTTCCGAGTAGTCGAGTACCCAGTTACACACAGGCTTGGTCTGCGTTTCTCAAGATTTCTACAAGCCTTGAGCCTTCTATGTGTCAAAGCCCACCGAGTGAACCACAGGTCAAACAGCCTGCTGGAGAAGGTCCACCAGGTTCGAGAGGCCGCTACATGTATATGGTGACGGTTTGCTATGCATCGTGGAATCAAGGGCTGGGGATTGTGCGATTGTCGTTAGATCAGTCCCTCAGTTTCAGTCCGTTCCGTAGATCCACTGCACGCCGAAAGCTCCTTCTGATCAGCTGACCGAGTCGGAAGATCTATTATCGCGATAAGGAAATTCCTTATTGCCCCGCCACGACATTCGTTCCGGTCCAGACTCCACTATCAAACAGTCTCATGCTGCTGAGCGCCGTATGATCTTCAAGAATCTCCCCAGCTGAAATTTAGACTTTACGCAAGCTTCCAAGCTGAGTTCTAGGCAAGACATTTCGATCTCACCCTCAAACAATGCATATCCTCGTAGGTCCACTCTCATGGAGCTCAGTCCCTTTCCACTCAACTGACGCTTGCAAAGGTGGTCAATGACGATGGCCCGCCATCTAACCAGTCTTCTCCATACGTCCACTCTCTCGTTCTAAACCTGCAAAATGCCGGCCACACCGTCTCCGTCGTGCTTCCGCACACCCAGCGCTCGTGGATTGGCAAAGCCCACATGATCGGCCAAACCGTGAAGCCCACCTACTTCCGCCCGGGAACCCTGCACCAAGACGATGGCACCACTCACTCCCGGCCTCTCCAGTCTCCCAAGCCCCAGGAGGAGTGGATTCTTGTCGATGGCACGCCAGCCAGCTGTGTCCAAATCGGACTGTACCACTACTTCCAGGACAAGGGCCCAATTGACCTGGTGGTGAGCGGTCCCAATTACGGGCGAAACTCAACTGCAGTCTTCAGCTTGAGCAGCGGAACGGTTGGAGGAGCCCTGGAGGCAGCCGTGTGCAAGAAGAAGGCAATCGCCCTCTCCTACGCATTCAACTCGCGCAACCACGACCCCGACATCATTGCAGGAGCTTCGAAGCTGTCTGTGAGATTGATCGAGCACCTCTACAAGAACTGGGGCGAGAATGTGGACCTGTACACGGTCAATGTGCCGTTGATTGAGGGCGTGGAAGACAAGAAGGTGCTGTGGACTAAGATGTTGCAGAACTACTGGGGTCCGGCAAGCTGTTTCCAGGAGGTTGAGGATGAAGAGACGGATCCGGCGGAGGAGGAGCAGAAGATCAGGGAGGGTGAGAGTCCAACTGACGAGAAGAACCTGGTCTTGGGCCATAAGCATAAACATTTCAAGTGGGCTCCTAGATTTACGGATGTCTATGAGAGTGTTGAGAAAGCCGGTCCTGGAAACGACGGGTGGGCCGTCAAGGAAGGCTTTACCAGGTAAGCACCCCCGAATCATCAAGCCATACGATGGGTACTGATTGATATTGCAGCATCACTCCCCTGAAGGCGAACTTCATGCATGCTCAGATGGTAGAAGGGGAGCTCAAGCTGTGAGTGGATAGATATGGGATCACAGCACACTAGACTTCATGTTAGCTTGATTCATATCTGTACCAACCTGCATCAGAAAGGGTAGTTGTCTGACCGTCCGTGACTTCAGGCCTCCTGTACTCCCCGATGTCAGCACCATGTCGATATCCAGCAAGCCATCTCCTCATTTTTACGCCGTAATAAACTACGAAGACGCATACGTCCAACCCCTGATTATATCAGCCATAGAGTCGTCATTCCCCAAAGGCACATACACATTCTTAGACTCCCCCAGCTCGCTTCCCACTCCTCAGTCTCCACTTCTCCAGATCCAAGCATACGAAGAAATAGACTTCGATCATCTCATGAGCCACTCCTCAACCTCGTTTGCAAACGCCTACGTCATCCGCAAAGCCCTCATTCGCAAGCACTATCTCAGCACAACCATCAGCAACTCGATCGTCAAACATCCCAACTCGATTCTCGCGAAGCACTCCCGTCCCTCTTGCCATTTTGAGCTCGACTACGCTGAGTTCCTCGATGACGCGCTCGTCGAAGCCTGGGAGTTACAAGAAAGTTTTCAAAAGAACGAAGATAAGGAACCTGCTGACCGCGAATGGTGGATCCTCAAACCCGGCATGAGCGACCGCGGACAGGGCATTCGTCTTTTCAGCACCTATGCCGAACTGGAATCCATATTCGAAGAATGGGAAGCCGAGCGTCCGGACTCTGACGATGATGATGAAAACACCGATGCGGGTGATAAGCGCGACGACAACGACGACTATATCATCACGTCAGACCTTCGCCATTTCATCGCACAGCCCTACATCAACCCGCCTCTGCTTTTCCCTGAAGACCCGCGCAAATTCCACATCCGCACTTATGTCCTGGCACTCGGCAGCCTTCAGGTCTACGTCTACAAACCCATGCTCGCACTCTTCGCACGAGACCCCTACGTCCCACCATCATTCAGCTCGTCGTCAAGCACATCCGAACTCTCCGCACACCTCACAAACACCTGTCTCCAAACCTCCGTTGCATCCTCCCAGCCCAGAGACTCGGAAAACAGCGTCAAAGCCTTCTGGTCCTTACCCTCTACGCACCCATATCTCGGCACCGCCTGGCAAGACCGTGTCTTCACGCAAATCTGTGCAATCACAGGCGAGACTTTTCTAGCAGCTGCGAAAGACATGGGCATCCATTTCCAAGCCTTGCCAAATGCTTTTGAGGTGTTTGGATTGGACTTTCTGGTTGATGGGAAGGGAGATGCGTTCTTGTTGGAGGTTAATGCGTTTCCGGATTTTGGACAGACGGGAGAGGAGCTGAGGGGGATTGTGAGTGGGCTGTGGAAGGAGGTTGTGGGGGTTGTTGGGGCTGGGTTGCTGGGTGTGAAGGGTGGGGGAATGGGGGAGGGGTTGGTGAAGGTTGGGGAGGTGGATTTGGGAAGGAGATGATTGGGTTGATTTGAATTGAGCGGTTACGATCGGGGAAAGGGGGGTAAAGGATTTGTCAATGTGTCCGTTATCAAGCGACCCCTCTGGACAAGACAGCCTGTGAAAAGACAGATATCACTCGTCTCCGCCATGATCACGCCACAGTCCCTAAAAGTTGAGAGGAGGGCTGTGCAGTGCCACAGCCGAGCTCCAAAACAGTCCGGTTACTTCGGCTGTTCAATCCGAGCGTGAGTTGGTTGAAAGTCCGCAGAGGAATTTGTATTCAATTCTCTGAACTTACACCAGCCTGCGGATGGCTTTTATCATCGGACCGATTCCAAATCAAAGCTCAAGCTGGGCTGTTACCAAGAGCACATTCAAGTACATGTGGATAGATCTCAATTCTCCACAGTCGGTACTTTAAAGAGCAATAAGTCGAATGCTGGCATTACCCTCAGGGCATCGAGATTGTGTCGAGAGTGACGTGCGGCTATTCAAAGTTGACGACGAGCCAGATAATATGGATGCGACTGGTTCGCAGTGGCACTATCATGGAGGGGTTTACGCTTAGACTTCCATCGCAAATATCTGGTAAGAAGAACATATGGGGATTTGCCGCCGTCACTGCTTTTCTTAATCTTCGTGTTCTTCAGCCTATCGAGGTTAGTAGCGGCACCGTCTGATTGACCCTTCCAGGCTATGCTGCTAGATCCGGATCACAACACACTTCTAGTTAGACGAGCACGCCGACTCCAGTCTAACACCACAAACCCGCACCATTTTTTCTCCTTCTCTACCGTTTCTCTCTACAAATTTAGGTTTTCGGGGTCTTCCGAATATCACGGCTACACCAGGAGGGGTCACGTGGACCGACGCGAGGGTAATAGACAAGATAAATAAAGCTAAAGAATTAAGAGGGACGGGGGTCTGGCAATTTTAAGTAATTGGCTGAATTCCCAACCGGTCGCTTAAAGCGCTAGCGTGTAAATAAATAATTACAAAGAATTTTTTTTTCCAAAAGGGGCCAAAGCCCTGTAATACTATTTTTTTGCTTTTCAAAGCGAATTTCATCAAGCGTATAACGCCCTTTATTAATTCTGGGATTTTAATTTTTTTATATTTTTTATATTTGGCTTGCGGGGATTTCTTTTTATTATTTAATAAAATAGTTTTTATTAAAATAGGAAAAATAATACCAGTCTTTATTTATAGGGTATTCGATTTATTTAATTTAATAATAAAGCTTTTTTTAATTATTCTTTAATTAAAAATATAATCTATTTTTTATTAATTATTTTCGCTATTTAAAATAATAATTGGAAATGTCCTTAATAGCTATTATTTAAATAATAAATTATTTAAATAATATTGAAATAAATTAGCATAAAAATATTATATAAGCCGGCTTTAATATAAATTTATAAAAATTTAAATGCAAAAGAACAGGACTATACTGCTATATAATAGCGAATAGGCCGATTTATTTTAATCCAAGTTTTTTTTTAGTATTTTAAATTTTTTTATAAATAAATAAATTATATTGCCAATTTGGTAATTAAAATGCAATTTGCAATATTTATTAATATAAAATTGCATTTTTTTCTAAAAGAAATTTAATTTTTTTATATATATTTTAATAAATGTAATTTATAGTTTTGCAAATTAAATTGCGTTTTTTTAAAAAAATGTAATTATTTAAATAATAAATATATAAAAAAATATAGGGATTTGCAAGATTTTAGCTATAAATAATATAAAAAATAGATTTTATTAATTAATTTATATGATTATTAATAATAAATATTTGATTCATTTTCTTTTTTAGCTATTCCAATATATTTATAATAGCCATTTAATTTTAAAATTTATTTTTAAATAAACTATTATTAATAAATAGTAATTAATATTTAGAAGTTTGCAAAAATAGCGCAAAACTTTACCTATAAATTAAAACTTTTTATTTAAAATAATGCTTTTGGGCTATTTATATAATTTAAAAATATTTTTATAAAATAAACGGGCTATTTATTTAGAAAATAAATTTTCAATATACCCAATATTAAAAAACCAAAAAATAAAATAAATTATTTTAAAAAACCAATTTAAAATTATTATAATAGCTTTTTTTTTGCTAAATAGCAAATTGGTAATAAAATCCATTACAATATATTTTTATAGCTTTTGGGCAATCCAAATAAATTTTAAATATTTTGGTATTTTTATTTAAATAATTTGGCTTTTTAATAATAGTAATAATTAAAAACAAATTATTAAATATCCAAAGCTATTTATTTCCAATAATAGTTTTTGCAAATTTGCTTTAGTTTTTTTTTATAATTATAAATAATAAAATTATAAATTGCTTTATAATATTTAAAAAAACCTAATAGCATATTAAAATAAAGGAAAAAAAGATTTTATATATGCATTAGCCGCTATTAGCTATTTAATTTTTAATAGCGTTTATTTTGCAGCTATAATTAAAAGAAATAGCAATAATTTTAATTGAATTATATATTTTAAATAAAGGCATTTTTAAATCCGAATGCTTTAATTTATTATTTAAAATTGGCAAATTGTTTTTAGAAATATTAAAAAATTATAAAAGCGAAATTTGCGAATTATATAAATAAATTGGCCATTTAATTAAAGCCAATTTGTCACACGGCTTAAATATCGATGCAGAAATATTTCCATTATTCGAAAACACTACGGGTCTTTTGCATGCAATTGTACTCTAGCTCAGCGGTAACGGGCTGCACACGTTACCGTCGTGACACAATTTTATTAATTTTAATAGTATTTTTATCCAATTTTTAAATAGGAGCAGCGCTTTATTTTTATATTGCATTTTAGAATTTATAGGATTTTTTAAATAATTTTATATTTATTAAATGAAAATATCCAATTTGCTATTTTAATAATTTAATATACTAATAATTTTAAAATTAAATATTTGCGAAAATATTTAGCTATATAACTTATTTGCAATTTATTCTTTTTTTTATATTGAAAGATTTCAAATTTTTATAATTAATAAAAATTTAAATGGCTTTGGCTATATTAATAGTAAATTTTTGCTAATATTTAAATATATTAATAATAGCAAAAAGCTTTTTATTATAAATAAAAAGCTATAAGCTTTAAGCGATTTTCAGCATTTTTTTAAAAAAGAACTGCTTTAAAAATATAATTTAAAGCATTTATTTTAATATAGATTTCTTTTAAATATAATAAGCTAAAATTAAAATATAAATAATAGTGTATTTTAAAGCATTAATTTTTTTTGCAGCATTTATTATTTTAAATAATTGGTTTTTTATATATATTATTAAATAAAATGCTTTTATTAGCTTTGCATAACTAAAAAGAAAGCAATAAAAATAATTAGTAAATTTAAAAAATTATTGGATTTTTCTATTATAAATTGGCTTTTTTTATATAATAATATTGCATATAGCATTTGAATTTATACAAATGCTATTAATATTAATTATTATTTTCAAAAATTTGTATTTTTGGATTTTGAATTTTAATTTATTAAAATTAATTTATAGGCCGGGTTTTTTTTAAAATTTTAAAAATTAGATTAATATATTATTTATGCTTTTTAATTTTTTCACTATAGATTAGTAAATTACTTATATAAGCTATAATAAAATTATTAAAATATTTTCAAAAAATATTATTTATAAATTGCTAAAAAATGGCGAATTTATAACAAAAACCAAAAAGAACTATTTTAAATTTAAATTGGCTAAAACAAATATTAAATATTATTAGTTTTTTTTTTACTATAGCCAATTGAATTTAATAAAATATTTAATAAATATTGAATTTAATAAAATATTTAATAAATATTGAATTTAATAAAATATTTGGCATTAAAAACTTATTTAATAATATTTTTAGTTAAAGGCAGCGAATAGCCGTTTCTGTTTTTAAAAATATTAAGTTTTTTATAATCTATATAAAATTGCAAGCCATTATTTGGTTTTTTGGCAAATAATATTAAAAATGCATAAGAGATTTGGCTTGCTATAATAAATTCGATTTTTTTTTAATATAATTAATTTTTGCTAAATTATATTATAAATTAAATATGGTTTTTATAGCATTAAACCTATAATTTTAATTTTATAATTTTAAAACTTGTAGTTTAATAAAATTTAAAGCCATTTTACTAAAAGAATTTATATAATATTTATATTTTTTTGGCAAGCGTTTTTTAATATTTTCCAATTTATTTTTAATTTTAATTTTTAATAATAATTGCAAAAATTTAGATGCTTAATTGCTTTGCAAAGCGAATGAAATATTAAAATATATTGGCTGCAATTATATAAATTTAAATTGGCTTTAATATTATATAATAATTAAAAATTTAATTTAGATCGACTTTTGGAAATTTTGGCAAATTTGTCAAAAAAGAATTTTTTAAAAATAATGGATTTTTTATTTTTTTAAAAATGAATATTATTACGGTTAATTTGCAAAAGCAATTATATTATTACTGGTATTATTTGGCTTTTAGCTACGCTATAACTTTTAAAATGAAAATTGAGTTAAGAAAAAGCAGAATTAACTATAATTTAGCTGGAATGCATTATGTAGTTTTCATTAAATAATAGCTGTTTATTAGAATTAAAAATAGTATTTGCTTTAATTTAATATTTAAAATATCCTTTTAGAATTTAAAAAGCGATTTTATAAAAGCTTTTTTATAAAAAAAAATGGATTTTATTTATAATATTATTAATAAGTATTTTATATAATTTTATTTATTTTAAAAAAATATATATATTATAATAGCCTAAATTAATAATTATAATTGGCGTTAAATTTTGCTAATAATTTTTTATATACAGTTTAAAATAAATAGCGTAAATAATTAATTTAAAAATATAATTATTAAAGGCTAAAATAAAAATTAAGCAAAAAAATTATATAAATTTAAAATTTTTATATTTAATAGATTGCGCAGTGATTTTGTAATTAATAAAATTCCTAGTATTAGTTTTTACATTTATTAGGATTTAAATAATTAAAAATAATATTATGCCAAAAATAACGGGTAAAATAAAGGGATTTATAATTATAATAAATTAACTTAAAAAATTAATAGCAGAAATTAAAATTAATATTAAGGAATAGGTGCAATGGCCGCCGTAAAGGTGGTCACGTGGCATTCCGCTTAGCTAGAACAGGGCTAGCGTCTCCTATACTAAATATTTTTAATTTGAAAATGCCCTTAATTTAAAATTTTAAGCAATTAGTATAATATTCTATTTCACCTTTATAATTAGCATTTTATATTAAATTATATTAAATTAAACGCTTTTGTTTTTTAATAAATTATAAGCAACGATTAGCGCAAGCGTTTAAATAAATAGTTATTTATTATTATAATTAATTTAAATATAAAAATGCAAAAATTTTAATTTAAAAAGCTTTATTATTACTATATTTATACCGATTTTTTGCAAAATTAATTAAAATTGCCTTGCCTTGCCAATAAAATTATAATATTTTACCAATTAATTGAAATCGCTAAAAATCCCTTTATAATTATTAAAATTATTAAAAATTACCAAATTCGCCTATTAATTCCAATAGCTTTTATAAAAAAACTGCTATATTAATATATGTTTTATTTCTATTTAATTTCCTTCAAAATTTTCTTCTATTTTTCCCTTATTATATTAAATAATAAAAAGCCCGAAAAAGCATTGCCAATGCTTTTAAAAACCAATTATAAAATATAATTTTGCAATATAAAAATCCATTTTAATGTCAAAAACGCTTAATTTATTATTATTATATTTTTTATTAAATACTTCGGTATTAGAATTTTCGCTTTCGCAAATAGCGCATTTTTTTGTTTTTTTGGCTTTGATATTTTAATTAGCAATGTCAAAAGCAAATTTTCTAAATTCGCTATTGCTGAAAGCAAGAAACCTATTATAAAATTTATTAATAAATTTCAAATACTTTTTATTAATAGGATAAAATATATTTTAAATATTAATGAATTAAAAAAATATAAATGCGCTTAAATTAAAATATTAAATATTATATTTAAAATTTTATTTAATAATAATAAAACTTTATACAAGAAATACAATTTAGTAAAAAGCCTTTAAAATTATTTAAAAAAAATCAGCGTTATTTTTATATAAATATATATTATCAAGTTATTTTTATTTTTATTTAATGCCAATGTAATTATTTATTTTGCCTAGAATTTATTTAAAATTCTATATTGCAAATTTATTTTTGCCAATACCAATTATTAATCCGCTTTTGATAATTTTTATTTATTTATTAACTTTTTTTAAAAGAATACACTATTATTATTAATACTATAAATTTGGTATTTGTAAATAATAATATAAATATTAATAATAAATTAAATATGCTAAAATAAAGTACAATCCATTTAAATATTGCCAATAATATTTGAATCCAACGTGGGCTGGACTTTTCAAATGTGTTATATTAAGGAAGAAAGGCTATTTTACAATTTAAAAATGTTGTGTATTTCTTTCTTGCTTATATATGCAAAAGTGGCGTAATTTTTTATATATAATCAAAATATTTTCGCAAAAAATTTATTTAAATTATTTAAAAAAAAGAAAATTAATAATATAGCTTTTTCGAATTTTAATATTCTTTTAGGCTATATTATAGCCAATTTATATTATATTATAATATTTTATAGCGTATTATATATTGCTTAATTATATGCTATAATATAGCTATTTTCAAGTTTTAAAATTGGCGTTTTTTATAATTTTATTTTTTTATATTTAATACCTATTATATTTGGCGTTTTTTTTTTGAATTTTTTTTTTGAATTTTAATATTTTTTTAAATTTAATATCTTTTTAAATTTAGCAAATTTAATTTTTAATAATGCTTTAGTAAATTTATTCGCAATTATATTTTAAATATTAATATAAATTATTTATTGCTTGCAATTATTTTTTAATTTTTTAATAAAATAATAGGCAATATTAATATGCTTAAATATTTTATAAAATTAAAAGTTTTTAATAGAGGCTATAGTATTTTAATTGTTTTTTCTATATTTATGTAGTATAAATTGTTTTTTACCAATTTGCTATATTTAATATTTTTTAATATTTGGGCAATTTATTATTTTTGTTTAATATTTGCGGCAATTGCTATATATTTAATTTTATAAATAAATATAAAATATTTATTTGCTTTTAATTTAATTATAATATTAGAGTTTTTAAAAGCATGGCTATAAATTCGCTAATGCTTTTTTTATTAAAAAATAATTTATAAAAAGCATTATTATAAATTTTTAATTTGTTTTTTTCTATTGTTTTTTGGCTTATATTTAATTTTTTAATTTGCTATAATTTCAAAATAATATAGCAGTTAATTTAGCTTTAAATTATATTGTTTATAAAATTGGCTATAAATTAAGCTAGTTTTTTTGCAATATAATAAATATTAGATTTTATTAGAATTATAAAATATATTAGCTTTTTTAATTTCCTTTGGTATATTTTTTTATTATTATTATTAGCAAAAGTTATTGCATTGCTGCTATTTATAAAAATAAAATATAGTGTTTTTTACCAAGTGAAAATTTAAATTTCATATAAAAATTATTAATATATTCTTTTTAATTAATTTATAGAAATTTTAATGGTTTATTTTTTATAATTCATATATCCAGGACTTTTTTAATTTTTGGTAAACTTTTGGCAATAAATTTAAAAACAATTTAGTAAAAAGCTTATTAAAATCCGCATCAAATTTGGCAGCAATTATAATATTATTAATATAAATTAAAACTTTTATTTTTTTATTTTTTTATTTGTAAATAAATAAGGGTTATTAAAGTTTTATTCAAAGCTTAATTTAAAAAATTCAAATTTAATTAAATAATTTCAATTTCTAGCGGCTTGCTTTAAATTATGTAAATTTTTATTTAATTAAAAAATATAGCCGAATTTGATAAATATTTTATTTAAAAGCGCTAAATATATTAATTCTTTAAATTCAGCCTTAATAAATATATTGCTAATATTGAAATAGTGGCATTTTATATTTTGCCAAGCTATAATAGCTAAACGAATTCTAAATATATTTATATAAATTATAATTCTTTTTTTATATAAATTTAATTAAAATCGCGGATTATCAAGCAAATTTTATATTTATTTAAGCCGCCGTTTAAATTTAGCTTGATAGTAAATATCTATTTAATAAAAATTAAATTAAAAGCTATTTATATAGCTATTAAATTTTTAAACTTTATTATAATAGCTTTTTTTTTAATTGTTTTTTTCAATATTGCAATTTTTGTGATAATAGGAAATATTAGATTTTTTTTTCAAAAACAATAATAATAAAATGCAATTTATTAATTTTGGCTGGGCTTAAATAATTGTTTTTTAATAGAATAAAAAAAGCATTATTTAATAGCTTTTTGCTATTGTTTTTTCCAATTTATTTTTTTAGCCATTTTAATTTTGATTTAAAATTAAATGGCTTTTATTATATTGAAACTTAGCGTTTTTTAAGCTATAATTAACAGTATTTTTTATATTATAGCAATTGATATATTTTATATTATAGCCATTGGTATATCCTATATTATAGCAATTGGCATATTTAATATATTATATTAAAATGCTTTTAAAAAAGAAAACATTGGTATAAAAAAAGAGTTATTTAAAGTTTTTTTATCTATTTTAATTTTGGCAAAAAAAGCAATAAAGTAAATAATAATAATAAAAAATAATTATTTAAATATTCATGCCAATTTAATTGCTATGGTTATAAAATTTATAATATATAAGCCCTATTATATAAATATTTTAAATATAAGATTTTAAATATAATAGCTTTTAAAATATATATTATTTTAATTAAAACTATTTAAAAATTGTTTTAATAAATGTTTCTATTTAAAAGCAAATTTATCCCTAAATATAAAATATATAAAATATTTCTAAGCAAGTATTTTAAATTTTAAATTTTTATTAATATAATGCTAATTTAATCTAAATATAGTTTTCTTTTTTTTAATAATTTTTTATTGGTATAGCTTTAGAGTTTAAAAAAGAATTATATATAATATAATATTAACATTGGTAATTTAAATAGAACAGGAAATTCTATTAGCAATGCCAATAAGATTTTAAATAATATATATTGCATTTTTTTTTAAAACAAAATTAAAATGATTTTTTTAATATTGTTTTTGGCTATATAAGCCTTTTTTTTAATTGGAATTTTTACTAGGCCAATTATTATAATATTTTGCATTATTTTTTATTTTATAAAAAAATAAAAATAATTTTTAATATTATTATAATATTTTTGGCTATATAAAAAACACTTAATTTAATTATAAAAAGTTTTATTATTTTTATAGCTATTAATTTTAGCCCTGCGAAAAATATTAATCAAGCATTTATTATATAGCTTAGTGGATTGCTTTTTTTATATTTGCTTTTTATATTTGATTTTTATAAAATAATAAAATAAATAGTTTGTTTTAAATTATAAAAAGGTTTTTTTTAGCGAATTTATTTTTTAAATAATATTTAAATAATATTTATTTAATATTATATTTTAAATATAATATATTTTATTAAAAAATATAAAAATATAATATAGAAAAAGAAATTAATATAAATTATTATATAAAATGGATTTAATTAAATAATTTAGGAATAAATAATATAAAGTTTAATTTGACATCTTTTAATAATAAAATTTAAAATTTATTTAAAATTGGCAATTTGGCGAAAATAAGGATTTATAGTAATGATAAAAACTGTAAAATATTCTTTATTTAAATCATTTTAAGCATTTGTATAATAAATGTTGGTATTAATAGCTTTTTTATTTATTTAATTAAAATAAATATAAATTTTATAAAAGGCTTGCGCAATATTTGCTTTACATTGCTTTTTTAAATTTTTATTTAGTATAATTTGCTTTTTATTTGCTTAAATAATATTGGAATTTGCAATATATTAATTAAAAATAGTATTTATAATATATTAAATATTTTTGCTTTTAAAAATATTTTTATTATAATAATTAATATAAATAAGGATAAAAATAGTCTTTTTTTAATTTTAAATGCTTTATATACCAGTAAATATAATAAATATAGCATTTAATTTATAAAAAGAAAGGCTAATTTAAATTAATAAATATATTAATTTAAAAAATAGGGATTTATTATTATTATTAATTTATAAATAAATTTATAAAAATATAGCGCTATATTAATAAATAATAGATTTTAAAAATACGGCGCTGCAAAATAAAAAAAGGAAATACAAGGATATAATATTATATTAGGAATTTAAAGATTTTAAAAATATAGTATTGCAAAACTTTTACTGGGAATTTAAAAATACGGCGCTATAAATTTCGCTTTAAAAATATGGCGCTATAAAAGTTTTAAAAATATAGCGCTGCAAAGATTTATTTTTTTAATTGTGTTAAAATATATTAATAATTTGAATTTATTTGAATTTAATATAGGCTGAAATTTTTAAATATATTGTATTTAAAAAAAGGCTATTTTATAGCTTAAAAATATTATGCGTTTTTCCCTCGCTTATACGTGCAAGGGTGGCGTGATTTTTTGCATATAACCAGGGTATTTTAACAGGGGGTTAATTCGAACCATTAGGAGCGTATTATACGGGGCCGAGAAGGGCGCCTTGCGGGCACCTTATAAGGCACGTGCGCTAAAGGTGCACAAAAAGTAAGCGAGACTTTTAGCGTATAATATTTAAGCGCTGCTATTTTTATTTAAAAAAGGCAATAATTATTTTTTACAATTAAAAAATATATATAATATTTTTTATATTATTATTATTATAATAAAATAGCCGCTCTTATTTTAAAAAGCAATAATTTAGTAAAATAATTATTATTTAATTTGCCAGCTGCAAATTTGGCAATAATCTTATTTATAATTTTTTTATTAAAAGCCTTAAAAACCAATTTTGCTTCATTTTAAAAAAGCTTAATATTAGCAATAATATTAATAAAATTTATATATTAAATTAAAAAATCGCATTTAATAAAGGCAATGATGCATTTATCAATAATGCTAATAAAGGCGTTATTAATATTGATAATTAAAAATAATTTAAAAGCCTTTCTGCTTTAAATTAAAAATAATTTAATAGCCTTTACGAGCCAAATAGCTAATCTATTAATGCAAACCAGCCTAGGCAAGCTTAAAATTAAGGCGCCCTAGCTGGAAATACAAATATATTATGCAAAAACAAAATTAATTAAGCTTTTATTTTTGCTTTTAATTTAATTTAAGGCTAAGCAAATTTAAATTTAAATAATTTTACAGTTATTTAATAAATTGAATAAAAATTTAAAGCTAAAAACAATTGCAAAATCGCGAGCTAAAATTATAATTTTTATTTGCAAATGCAATTTATTTGGCTTAAATTCCAACAATAAGCAATTAATTGCCAAAAAAACCTTTATGCCTAAAAAAAGTTATATATTAAATATTAAGCTATATTATATATATAATATATATAAATATTATAAATAATTTAATTGCTTATAAAATTATTTTAATGTATAGCCTCGAATTCTTTTTTAAAAAATAATATAATTTATATTTATTATATTTTAATTATATTTAAAAGCTATATATATATATAATAAATACAAAGCAATAATATACATTATATATCAAAAATTAGTTTATAAAAAAAGCTTAAAGAAATAAATAATTTATTGCAAAATAGAAATTTTGCTTTTTTATATAGAAAACATACCTTTTATATTTTTTAATAACTAGTTTATTTTTAAGCTTTGCAATAATAGTAAATAAAATTTTATTTTTTAATAAAGCAATTAATTATAAATTAATATTTAATATATATTTAATATAATTCAAAATATTGAGCGCAAAACTAGGCTCAATTTTTAATTTAAAGCTATAAATATATGTAATATAAATAATTTAAAAAAGCATTATAATAATTATAATAAATTTTAAAATTTATATAAAATTTTAAAAAATAATGCAATCATTTAATATTAGCCCAATTATAAAAGCAAAAAAATGGCTATTATTAAAATAAAAGCTAATAGTTTAATTAAAATTAATACCGGCCTTTTTTATATTTTAATTATAATTTTAATAATTATAGCCTATTTAATTGCATTTAAAACAGAATATTAAAAGCCTAAATATAAAACCTGCAAATATAAATAGCCCGGCGGTAAAATATATATTTTAAATAATAATAGCTTTAATAGCCGTAAAACAAAAGGCCAATTATATAAAAATGGCTTTAATTATAATTATAATTAAAATGATTATAATTAAAATAATTATAATTAAAATAATTATAATTAAAATAATTATAATTAAAATATTTTTTTTTATAAAAGCCGCAAATAAAATTCCTAGTTTTATAAATTATAAATATAAATATAATAATTAGGGAAAAAGGGAAAATTGCCAATAATTGCCCAATTTAATAAAATAATATATATAAATTTAAATAAAAATACTATTATTAAAGCTTTTATAATTAAAATCTTTTATTTTATTTTCTATATAAATTTTGCCAATAGGAAAAGAACTTTTATTGCTAATAATAAAATTAAAATAATTAATGTCCTACCGCATTTTTTTAAAGCCGCTAAAATATTTTTAAGAATATAAGCTATTTAAATAAAAAGTAGAAAATAAAAAAAATCGATTATTAATGCTTTTATTATATAAAATTAAAAATTATTAGCAATTTATACAAAATTACTATTTTAGCCAAGTCTATTAAAAAAAATTAAAATAAAACGTTTTATAAAATTTTCATTGCTATTAAATTTAAAAATGCATTTTTAAAAAAAACTTGGCTTTTATTATTAATCTTTTTTTGATTTAATTTAATTTAATATTTATAAATTAATATCAATAGCATTTTTGCAAAACAATCTATATTTTCTATATACTTTTAATAGCTTTATATACAAAATCTAAATTCTTCCAATTCTAATAAAAATATTGCTATTTCGGCATTTAAAAAATAAATTGTTAAAATTAAAATTAAAAATAGCTATAAAATGCAAATTGCTAAAATGGACAATATTTTAATTTTTTTAAAAATTATTAAAAAATAAAGCGGAAATAAAAATATTAAATATTATTATGTAATTCCTGCTTTTTTATATTAAAATAAAACCGCCGAAAAAAAGAGTTCAATTTGCCAAAATCAATTTCTATATGCTATTTAAAAACAATTAATTGCTATTTAAATTTTAAAATAAAGCAATTAAATACAATATATATATGCAAAACCAATGCCCTATAAATTCAACACTTAATAGCTATAAAACTTTTCCAAAAAAAAACTTAAATTGGTATTATATTTTTAATTAGTTATATTAAAATATTCAAAGCTAAATACTACTCCTATATTAATTTAAAAAACTTTTTAAAAAAGCATTATCATAATAAATTAATTAATATTAAAAGCGTCTGCGTTTTTATAGATTACTTCAAAACTATAATTAAGCAATTTAAAATCTATTCTCCGGAATATAGCAAAATGATTCAAATCAATTATTTATAAATAATAAAATTGATATTTAAAAAAATTATTAATTTGCAAATTTAAAATACTTTTAAAAAACAAATCATATTAAATAATTATTTAAATTAAAATCCTATTAATTGCCCCCTAGGCTTTAAAAATATTAAAAAGCAGTTTATTAAAAACGCTAATAATAATTATATTTTTAATAATTCACTTGCAAAAAAAACTATATTGCTTTCTATTGCTATATTAATTGTTATAATATATGTATAGTATAAATTATTAAATATGATATAAAATAAATCGTTAAATATAATATAGCGCAAATTATTAAAATTGGCAAAAATTAAATTTAAAAAAAACCAATTTTTTAAAAATCGATTAATATAATATAAAATTTTAATTGTAATATATTAAAAATACTATAATATAGCCTATAATATAATATATTCAATAAAATATAAAATATATCAGTATTTGTAAAAATTTCAACTGCTAATTTAAATGCTTTAAAATCAATATCTTTAAAATCAGCTACCAATACTTCTTTTTTCCCAAAAACAAAGCCAAATAAAAAGAATAAAAAACCCTATATAAAAATTATTTTAAAAATAAACATTCCAGGATTTATTTTAATTAATAATTATATTAAAATTAATAATAATAATATATCCAATGTGCTTGCCGTCGAAATTATTAAATTTTTTAAATTAAATTCCCTGCCCAATAATTATTTTTCTTTTATAAAAATTGCAAAGCATTAGCGCAAAACTAATAATATTAATTTAAATAAAAAAAAAGGTTTAAAGCGCAAAACGCAAAAAAGAAAAAATAAAAACTATAATATATTATTATAGCTATATTAGCGCAAATTAATTATAATAATAAAGATTTAAATAATATAATTGATTTTTTTATAAAAAAATGCTTTCCAGCAATAAAAGCTTATAGTATTAAAATCCCGCAAATATATAAAGAAATTATAAATAATGCAATTTATAGCCAATGCTATAAAACAGCTATAGCTAAAAAAAATTTAAATAACGGAATTTGGCAAATAATCAAATATCCACCCGGAGCAAACCTGATCTATATTAAACAAATATATATAATTAAAACAATTATCAATAAAAAACTTAAACAAATTAAAATTATTATTATTATTTATAATTTTAATTAAATATTTGGCAAAAATTATACTAAAATATTTGCCCCTATTATCCGTATAAATTTTCTTTAATTATTTTTTTATTATTTGAAAAAATTTTAAATACTGGCAATTTAATATTAAAAATGCTTTTATAAAAGCCAAGATACTATTTAAAAAAATTAAATTCCCTAAAAAATATCACTATCCCAAAAAGAAATTAAAGCAAATTGCAAAAGACTAAAAAATTTTAATAAAATCTAAATTCAAAAAATAATTCTTTATTTAAAATTTGCCCAATCTATGCATTTATTCGCATTTTAAATATAAAATTAAGCTTTTAATATATATTAATAATATAATCGCAATTTGCAAAAATAAAATCCAGTTTTTTTAATTTTACTTTAAATTCTTTAATTGCTTTAATATTAAAAATCTAGAAAAAATCTTTAAAAATCTTAATATAAAAATAATAAAAAACCGGAAAGCTAAAGCCCTTTATATTAATTAAAAACAATATTTTTAAATTATGCTAAATCAATTTGGGATTACCAATGCTATAGCTTACTTTAAAAAAATTCCTATAGCCAATTACAATGCCTTTTAATTTTTCTCTTCTAATAATATTTAAATTAATATTAAAAAATACCAAAAGATAATAAATCTCTTTATATTCATTATAATATTTACCAGATTAAATATAGCCTTCGCTTTAAAATAACTAGCGCAATATATAGCTAATTTATTAAAACATTATAGCAAAGCATTTAAAAACTTGATAAAATATTTTAATATTATTATAGGCTATAAAATACATTATAAGCTTAAAAACATACTTTAAAATTATTATTTATTCCAATTTTAATTAAACTAATAGAAAAATTAACCGGATTAGCATTTTTAAAAATATAGCT
Organism: Cyclaneusma minus; assembly: GCA_037179335.1. NCBI lineage: Eukaryota > Fungi > Ascomycota > Leotiomycetes > Marthamycetales > Marthamycetaceae > Cyclaneusma > Cyclaneusma minus. The sequence goes on from JAKZHN010000009.1 coordinate 59,867, forward strand.
ATATTTTATAATAAACCAGTTTTATAAATTAGCAAAAAATAAAAATCTATAATTATTATATTTATTAAATTCAAATATATAGCCTTTTTATTCTATACTAAGCAAAATCAATAGCTAATTCAAATTTTCCAAAATCTGGACTATTTATAATATATTAAACAAAATCTAAATAATATTCGCATACTTAAAAACAATATCGGATTCATATATTTAATTAAAAACCCAAAATTTAAAAATAAATCAAAATATATAAATATTTCCTATTATTTTATTAAAAATTTTAAAAAAAATTACTATTAAATATATTCCAATGAATAAAATAATGGCTAATAAATTAATTAAGCCATTGCAAAAAATCAAATTTAAAGCATTTATAAAAATATTAAAAATAGTTATGTAAATTTATAAAATAGCCCTTATAAAAAAACATTAAAAAATAAATGCAATAGCCGCTATAAAAATAGTTATATAGCATTTTGTTTAATTAAAACAGGGCTAGCGTCTCTTATATTAAATGTTTTTAATTTAAAAACGCCCTTAATTTAAAATCTTCAGCAATTAATATAATATTCTATTTCACCTTTATAACCAGCGTTTTATATCAGATTATACCAAACTAAACGCCCTTTTTCTCAATTATCAAATAAATTAAATTGCCAAAGGCAATTTTGCTAATAATATCTTTTTTAAATATTTATATTAATTATAATTTTTGTCCATTTAGCATTTTATATTTTAGCGGCATTAATTTTAATATTATTTTTACTAGCCAATTTATTAGTTTTATAATTTATTTTATAATTTATAGCGTAGTTAATAATGCGTTTTAAATTAAAACAAAAATTTAATATATATTTGTATTTGCTATAATTATAATATTTTAAATTGCAATTAATAAGAACGCTAAATAAAATGGAAAATACGCTTCAATTTTTAAATTTTAAATTCAAAAATAAATTCCGAGCGCGGCTGTTTTTTTAAAATTTAAAGCGTAAAATTTTAAAAATAGCGGCATAAATTTAAAAAATAAAAACTGCTATTTTGCAAAATTTATATTATAATTAGATATTATTTTTGGCTATTTTCCAATATTGGATAGCAGCTTTGGCTAAAATTTGCAGATAAAAACTTATAATAAAAAATTAAAGCTTTATATTAATTTTGCGCTAAAATTAATTAATTGATATTTTATTTAATATATTTAAATAAACTGCCAATATTTGGAAATTGGTATAAAATATATTAAAATTGATTTTGCTTTAATATAAAAAATAGAATTTATTCGATTTTTTAAAATTTTATTTAAAATTGCTATAGAACTTTTTATAAATTTTATATAAATTTTCCAAAATATTAATATAAAGCTTTAAATTGCTATATTAAAAAAACCTGTATTTATTTAATTGCAATATTTTTAAAGTTAGTTTAAATTAAAGCGATTTTGCTAAATTTATTGGAAAAGCGCTATTTATTGGCTTTAAATTTATTTTTAAATTGAAATAAATGAAATATTAGCAAAAAAATATTATTAAAAGCAAATAATAAAAAAATGCATTTAATATAGCGAAAATTAAATTTAAGCTAAATTGGCTAAAGCGAAATTATTTTTTTAATTGGAAATAATAACTTTAATTAATTTTAAATTAAAGAAAATTGATTTATTTTACTTTTTAAATATGCTTAAAAATAAATAATTAAATTAATTAAATTTTTTATTAGGATTTTTGTATTGCGCAATTCGTTTTTGCATATTTAAAATTTGTTTTTAATAATATCCAATTTGCAAAGGGCTTTGTTTTCAGTTTTTTTGGCATTATTATATTTAATGAAAGTATTTATAAATTTATTTTAAAATTTGCTAATAATTATTTAAATTCTTTTAAAAGCGTTTTGCATTAATTTATAATATTTTTTATTTTTTAGCGCTAAATAATTGCGCTTTTATTTAATATTGCGCAATTTTTTCCAAATATTAAAAAAAAAGTATTGGTTTTTAGCTTTATAAATTAAAAAATACGCTATAAATTACTATTAAAAAAATAAAAAAAAATTGTGCTTTTTTTTATTTTGATAAATTTTGCTAAATTTTTAAAACTAAAAAGCAATTTTGCGCGCTTTTTAATTTCAAATGAAAAAACTATATTATTATTTTTAAAATTGCTAATTTTTGGAAATTAAATTATTTCAATTATAATAAAAATTAAGAAATTTGCGTAATTGGCATAAATAAATATTAAATTAAAAAAAATTAAAAAAAATTAAACCGTTTTAAAGCTGCAAAACATAGAATTTACAATTAAGCCAGAAAATTCGCGAAAAAAAAACCACGAAAAAGCGAATAAAAAGCTTAAAAATGCGCAAAGCAGAATTTAAATTTAAAGGGCCATTAATAGCGGCGGAAAAAAAAGTATAAAGCCTTATTTAAATATTACGGCTATATTAAAAGGAATTACGTAAATTAACGCAAGGGTAATAGACAAAATAAATAAAGCTAAAAAATTAAAAGGGACGGGGGTCTGGCTATTTTAAATAGCTGGCTAAATCCCCGACCGGTCGCTTAGAGCGCTAGCGTGTAAACAAACAGTTACGGAGGAACCTTCCTCCGAAAGGGGCCGAAGCCCCGTAACACCGAACCACAGGCCCAAGCTGCTGCAAGCGTTGCGCTTCTAATATCTTTTTTGAAACTGACAAATACAGGTGGGTGATTTCGATTTGGGGACTGAGCACACGTGTGTTGAGTTGAGCATGGCCTTTGCTCCGGTGGTTTGTCCCGGTGGTCTTCAGGGGAATCAAAATCTCCGAGACTCTCTCGGCGTTTTATCAGTGCCTTTATACATCTTCAAGTATCCCTTCTTGTATCTCATTCCTATCGCTATCCTCATCCTCACACCGACAGTCCTTAAAAGAAAACCAGTCGTTCTTTGATTCTATACTTCTCTCGCTCTGCTCATTTCACACTCTCTTCACTCTATCACTCTCTCACCTATTCATACCCTTCCGTTCTCAAGTTGATACTTGAGTATACTCCCGGAATCTGAGTGGCTTTTATAGGACTATTACACGATGTTGCAATCCACAACCTCCCTCCTGTTTTTCTGTACATCAGTCCTCGCAGCAACAGACTACTCGACTAGCCTTGTCAATGCCTGGTCCCCACCAGGTTCAGGAGATGTCCGCTCTCCCTGTCCCGCCCTCAACACCCTCGCAAACCACGGGTAAGTCATCAAGCCCCCTCTCTTCTCCCAAATCAGCAAAATCCCACTTAGGCCTCACGTCCTAACACCCCTCCCAGCATCCTCCCTCGTAACGGCCAAGGCATCACCGTCCCCGCCCTAATCTCCGCCCTCTCCTCCACCTACAACGTAGGCGCCGATGTGGCCACCGCAATCGGCAGCGTCGGCACGTTATCCGTCGCCTCCAATCTTCTCGCCACCACCTTCTCCCTCTCCGACCTCTCCGCCCACAACTTCCCCATCGAGCACGACGCCTCGCTCTCCCGCGCCGACTACAATGTCGCCAACGGCGATTCTACTTCTTTCAACCAATCGATTTTCGACACCGTTCTCGCTTACTGGCCGGCAAATGGAAACGCTACGATTGCTACTGCGGGAAAGGCGAGATATAACCGGGTGCTTACGGAACAGGCGAGGGATAGTGGGTTTGTGTATGGGCCGGAGCAGTTTGTGTTGAGTTATGGGGAGACGAGTTTGTTGCTTAGTGTTATGGGGGATCCGGTTACGGGGGTTGCGCCTGTGAAGTATATTAAGCAGTTTGTTCGTAAGTCATAACTCCCCTTATTCATTCCCCAGTCCATCCTCGTCAGGCCATCCTTTCTGCGGCCTTAACCGGGGGGGGGGGGGGGGGGGGGGGGGGGGGGGGGGGGGGGGGGGGGGGGGGGGGGGGGGGGGGGGGGGGGGGGGGGGGGGGGGGGGGGGGGGGGGGGGGGGGGGGGGGGGGGGGGGGGGGGGGGGGGGGGGGGGGGGGGGGGGGGGGGGGGGGGGGGGGGGGGGGGGGGGGGGGGGGGGGGGGGGGGGGGGGGGGGGGGGGGGGGGGGGGGGGGGGGGGGGGGGGGGGGGGGGGGGGGGGGGGGGGGGGGGGGGGGGGGGGGGGGGGGGGGGGGGGGGGGGGGGGGGGGGGGGGGGGGGGGGGGGGGGGGGGGGGGGGGGGGGGGGGGGGGGGGGGGGGGGGGGGGGGGGGGGGGGGGGGGGGGGGGGGGGGGGGGGGGGGGGGGGGGGGGGGGGGGGGGGGGGGGGGGGGGGGGGGGGGGGGGGGGGGGGGGGGGGGGGGGGGGGGGGGGGNCGGGGGGGGGGGGTTGTTTTTTTTTTATATTTTTTTTTTTTATTTATAAACAACCCAATTACATTCCCCAACCCCCCCCCTCACGGCAACAATTTTTGGGGGCGTAACCCCCCCCCCCCCCCCCCCCCCCCCCGCCCTCTTTTTTTCTTTCCCACCTTGTCCAGAAGCACCTCCTATCATGCATCTACGACACACGTCCAAGTCTTCACCATTCATCCTCCCTTCTCGATTTCCAACTCGATACTGAAACTGATTGAATTGCAAACAGAACAAGAACGTCTCCCCTACAACATCGGCTGGAAAGCCCCAGACACAACAACCAGCTTCGCCACTCTCGGTCCCATGATAAGCGAAATGATCCTCGCAACCGGCGATGTGCTACCTCAAGGTCTACTCATCACAAGCAACACGCTAAACCTAGCCTTCAGCGGCTACAACCCACTCACCGGTGTTTTGAACCACATTTTGTAAAATTATAGCTTTGTATGGGCAGTTTCTTGAATTCTCTGGCAGGAACATGGAAGGAAAAATTCGATGTAAAGTTTTAGGACATATTGGTTTTTTTGGTTCTGTACATATTTGCTCTTGTGGTTTTCGGAATACCGAGGTTGGAATTCTGCTTTGCTTGGGGGTCAATGATGTCTAATGGCGCAGGATAACGCCGAATGATGGAATGAATGTATGCAGATCGTGGCAGACTGACGGGCTCGGAACGATTCATGGGCTCTATGCTCAATCTTTCTCTGGAGTTCTAAAAGTCGTCTTGGGCTAGGCCCTGGCAGGAGTGGGTTTGCTTATTTTATCATACCTAGTTCGTATCATTTAATTCAAATTTTTAATTTCGGCACGGCATTTTAGAGAATGGAAGAATAGTGCGTCGTAATTTACTGCTTGTGACAGTGTTGGGGGATCTAAACGCTACAATCTCATCTATAGACTGAATATACTAGATTCAGGGGTAAGCTTGGAACCCCTTGTAATACGGGTCGGGTATAGGTTTGAAGGTATTTTTCTGAAAATTTGGGACTTGTTGTGGGGGGATTTTTAGGAAATATTGAATAACCTAGAATTTCAAAATTTTAAGACTGAGATCCGTAAACCCTATGTATTTGAGTGCCCCTTGCTCTCGCCAAAAGTCTTTCGGGATTTTTAGGGATTTTCCAAAGCCGAATCGGGTAAGGCATCAAATATCAACTATTTTTGGTGGTAGCACGTGATCAATGCCTTAATCTAAATCTACGTAATATCTAGACATCTAATCTGAGCCTCGCTTAGATTTTTTAGATAACCTATCTAAATAATTCTTAGATTCTTAGATTCCAATTTCCCCCACACTGGCTTGTGTATTTCTATGATTCAATCGGTCTGTGATCAATCATGGCAGGACAGCAGATATGTATTTTATCAAATATCAATTTTGACGTTTGGATTTTTCTAACTTTGAGCAAGCTTGGATTGCTCGAACACATCGAGAAATAGATTCGGTTCTGTAATCAGTAACTACCTAGCAACTAGCTCCTAGATACGAAGCCACCCTTGATTCCCATCCTCCAGTCATATTCCATTTCAATCAGGATCAACGCATCCGTCGCACCAACTCAGCTTTTGACTCGCTCACTTTCTCCCTCCTCGCCATCGCCTTCGCTCGATCCCTCACCACACATCGAAGATACCCATTCCAGGGCCTCCTTCTGATGCTTGCTCATCATCTTCGCCACGCCGGCCTGATCACTCCTAACAACCATGCCATACCTGCTCCTCATAGCTCTGTGCGATTCAGCTTCACTTTCCCAGCAAGGATGCATGTCATCAACATAGATGCGAGAGTGTTCTCTGTACCACGGGGCTAGATAGATGTCGATTTCGGACTTGACTGCTCGGAGCGTTCCGTTGACGAAAGATAGGATGGCAGAAACTTTCTTCTTGGTGTCTGCAGAGTTGTTAGTAAATACCACGGTCAACGGAAACAGAGAGGCTGGAAGGCATGGGCATTACCTCGATTCATCAGCAGTTGTCTGATGCCCATATACGAGTTTCCGACGCCCATGAGCACAATGTCGGTTGCCTCGCTTATTTCTAGGTGGTTGTCCCAGAGGAAGCATAAAAGCTCCTTGAGTAAATCCTGCAGCTCTTCGTCGTCGAGACGGTCGTTCCAGGCAAGTCGGTCGTCCGTGTGGTTGCCATCCATGCGTACGTTAATGTCAATCACTCCGTACTTGTTCGTTACCGCCCAATCAATGTAGGGCATAACGGTGTCCTTCACCCACGCATTGTGCAACTCCAGAGAAGTGTCCTTGGGGTCCGGTTGGGCCAAGAGCTCGGGAGGGTCGTGGATGACAACTAGTATCTTCGAAGCAGTGTAGAGTTGTTTGGTTGCAAGGACTTGGCGCTCGAAGACCTTGTAGAGTCTTTCACGCAACACGGCAATAGGTCTCATCTTGTGACGGGTCGCGAGCTCGTTGACTTGGTAGGCGCGGATGATCTTGTCGAGTCTGGTGCCGCCCGCAGATGTGATGTCCGCCTTGTCAAGGAGACCTGTACGCATGCACTCCCAGTAGGGGGCGTGAAATTCCTTGACGCGGTTGATGACTCTCATGGCTTCGGGATGCGGTTGGCCAAGAGTCAAACGCTCGGGAGGCTCGCCCATGAGAGTTTTGGCCACGGCGAGAGCAGATCTCGAAATTGCTCGGAGATTGTAGCCGCCCTCGAGTACCACAGCTAGCTTTCCGTTTGCCAGAGACATCAGCTGATGCGTCATTTGGGCGTAACATGCAGGAGTTACCCAGCAGCCTCCCAACTCGTCTCCGGCTGCTGCGTCGAAGCCGGCGGAGATGATGACAAGATCGGGGTCAAACTCTCGGGCCATGGGCATGACAATCTTCTCAAAGGCCGCCATATACTCGGCATCGCCCATGTCCTGTGAGTGCCAACCAATGTTCACATTCTTGCCAAGGCCTCGGTCCTTACCAACACAGTCCAGGTTGCCATCAGGCACGCCATCCTTTTCTGGTCGGCCAGGGTAGAAGGATCCATCAGCATAGACGTGGGTGGATATGTAGAGAATATTGGGATCCTCGTAGAACATATTCTGGGTCCCATTGCCATGGTGAACGTCCCAATCAAAGATCAGGACTTTGCGGCAGGTGTCGGGATAGTCTTGTTGGCATACCCTGGCTGCAATAGGTACGTTGTTGAAGATGCAGAATCCCATAGCCTGATCATGCTCCGCGTGATGTCCTGGAGGTCGGATGACGGCTATGGCGTTCTTGACCTTGCCTGCAACAACGTTCTTGCAAGTTTCGATTGCCCCACCAGCGGCGAGAAGAGAGGCATCGCACGTGAGGTTGCCAACATAGAGTGAGCGTCGGCCATTGTCCAGAGTGGCTGACATCTGTCGCAGCTCAGCTCCTGACTTCTTGGACAGGCCGTCAACCCAGTCGTAATGACCCCCTAGGTGCACGGTACAGATCTCGTCTTTCCTCGCATAGCGAGCAGCGATTCGGTACATCCATCGAGTCGGTGAGTCTTTGAGAATCTGAAGCAGCTCGGAGTCTGGTCCTCTGTAGATGAGACCACCATCCTTGAAGGCCTTCATAATCACCTCAATCCGTCGAGGGTCCTCTGGGTGAGAGGGATTCGCCGAGAAGTCAGCATTGGCATGGAGCTTCATGCGGTCGTCGTAGCAGCAACCAGTGGGGAGGAAGAGGCGTCGCTCATCTACCAGTCCTTGCTCCTCCATGACCGAGTCTGGAGTGCCGGGGGTATCGTTGGAGCTGGAAATGGGGATCTCGAGGTTGTCCATTTGCAGAAGGACCTTTGGGTCGACAAAGCCGTTCAAGACTTCTTGGTTCACCAATTCTTCTTCACCACCAGTCATCTCGGTGTCGAAGTCTGTGGGGTCCATGTTGTTGAGTGGCCGTGATTTGCAATTTGGCAGGAAGACAACAACATCAAGTGAAGTACATCCAATGCATCGGCGGTTCACAAATGATAGATACTCTTAGATCAGGCCCGGTCAGCAGGTCCCGGTCAGCTTCTCACGGGTATAGTCAAGCCGGAGTCGATAAAGTGACTTCCAAAAGGGCGCCCTGTTCGCCTCTTACAGTTCCCCAATTCAATTACCTGCATAGATTTATGTGGACAGCTAAATCAACAGCGACTATTTCCAATACTGTTCGTCTTCACGGCTCGACAGGGCTCTGCCACGGCTCTGCCACTTCAGGCGCAGAGGGACGGTGGCGGAGAAAGGGGAAATGGTCTTTCGGAGAGAAATGAGCATAAAGAGGATGGGGCTGCAACAGTGCCGGTCGGTATGTTGCCAAGCTAACCGACGGTTATGCTTGGTTGTGTGAGGGTTGGCCTGTGAAGAGACAATTGAGGAACGCGGGTGGTTCATTGAAGGCCAATTCACATCGAAAATGGGTTCAATGCCTCAGGCAAGCATAGAACTTTGGTGTGCATCGAGTGAACCATGGATGGTCTTGGAGCTTCAACCGTTTCTTTACTCTCTTCTTTGGCTTGTTGCATGTTGCCGTTATACAAGAAACGGGGCTTTGGATTTTTTTGGAGTCTGTCTGGGTGTATGGAAGACGGCGGCTTTTGTAACGACTAAGTTAGACAACATGGCTTGGCGTTTGTCTGACGGAATAAAGACGGCCCGCTCGACGCGACTTTTGATCTCTCCGCGTTCTGGGGGGCTCTATCGCTCCCATCCTGCGTGCCAATCCGTTGACCACTGCTAGATAGGGCGGCAGTCAAGCTGTGTCAAGCTTTCTAAAACAGAAAGAGCAAACCATGATGGACCGGGGACGGGACAGAAGGTTAGTCGCACCTGCCCAAGCTGCATTTGTGCCGTCGTTGCGTTGCTTCAATGTTCATCGAACTCTCACGCTTCACCTCACTTAACCAATCTCCCGCAATGGCGCCGCCGCCGAGAGCCTCGCGCGGTGGGGACGCTCCGGGCAAAGTCGACGACTCGCTTGAGCTTTGCTACGACGAGGCGCCTGGTCAAGCGCAGCAGCCTGCCACGCCGAGATTGAAAAAGTTAATGAGCTTGCAGGCCTGTGTCAGTGCCAGAGCCAGGCAGAGTTCTCATCCCTCCCATCCACCATCAAACCTCAATTCCTCTGCTGCCCCAATGTGGTCCCGTTCACCCACGCACATGGGGCCGCCCAGGGCGCGTCCAGATTTGATCCTCGACTACGACAGAAGTAAGCTGACTGAATCTGCAATGCTAGATACGATTCTCGTGGAGATGGTGAAGTAACCTTTCTAGGCTCCGGTGAATCCTACCGACCTTCAAACCGGCCCCGCTCCCCCAGACCTCGATCTCCGCCCCGCGCACTCGCAGACACCTACCGTGGTGACAGAGACAGATATCGCTCTCCTCCTCGAAGAGAAAGAGCCCGCACTCCCCCACGCTCCTGGGCCAGGTCACCACCCATGGCGGGCGATAGCTACCACCCAGGAGGCCGCGATCGCTCTCCGCCACGACACCGCTCAAGAACACCCGATCTATTTCGAGGCAGAGACCGTACGCCTGCTCGAGATAAGCCAGATTGGAGGGCGAGAGAAAGATCCAGGTCTCGAGCCAGATCCCCATACAGGCCAAGATCTCCATACAGGGCAAGGTCTCCGCCCAGACGAAGAACTCCCCCACCTCCCCGAAGATTCTCACCTCGCCGGGATGATGATAGAAGAGAACGTGAACGTGAACGTAGTGTAATGAGGGATAGCTACGGCTCAAGAGACACAAGGTTCGTGGTCTTCTGTAGCCTGGTGCGCATATGCTTGAACTATTCAACTAACTGCACAGGAAACGCTCTCGCTCGCCATTTGACAGAGACAGGGAGAGGAACAGAATCCCAGTACGCGAAAGAACCCCTCTTTCGGCCAGGCCGTCACCCCCGCCAGGCCCTCGAGGAACATGGCGCGGAAGATCAAGGAGTCCTCCTCGCCGCGATGAACGAGGCCCGCCATCCAATACTTGGAGGCGCAGATCCCCATCGCCTCATCCACGAGAAGACATATCCTCTGTGCATACGTCTGGCACCAACTCCCGCCGTTCATCTCCTCCTATTCATCCTAGCCGCCTTCCATTAACGCAGAGTGCTATGCGGGAGGAATACACGAGGCCAAGATCCCCACCGCCCCGCGAACGGTCCCCTATCAGCCATCCGACTTCCACCAGAGAGTCGACAAGGTCAACCCCGAGGGAGCAGTCGCCTGTCCGATCTAAGCCTCAGCCTCGAGACCTGGAATTGTCCCCTAAGACACGATCACCACCTCGCGGCCCTGCGAGCTACAAGCCCCCATCCGGACCTAGTCTTGCTCGAAACGTTACGAGCCCCGCGATGTTCACCAGGCATTCTCCTAACCGGGTCTTATCTACTCCTGTGCCCATGCAAAGAGCGGAGACTGCAGGTGGCATTGCCCCTCCATCCGGACCTCGCGGATATGGTGCTCCTCCACGAGGCCCTCGCGGATCTTTTGTCTCGAATGACCGACCACCACGCCCTGAAGGTCCCCCGTCTGGTCCCAGCTGGGGCGGTGGTATGCCCAGTCGCGCGCCTTCCACCGGCCCTCCAACCGCACCAGCTACGACCCCAGCATCAGGACCCAGCGGTATACCCACCGGACCTCGCTCAGCTTCTTCCACCCACCCAGCCGCATGGGGCAATGCACCTCCCCGCGCATCCTTCTCATCAACAAGCAACACATACCCACGCACCCAACGCTTCGACGCCCCCAGAGCGCCCGCAGTCCCCTACGTACACCCAGCTCTGCAAAACCTACCTCGCATCATCCCCGGCGGCCAAAAAGACCCCACCGCCTCCGGTCTCCCCCTCGACATCCAAGCCCGCCTGAAGCGAACCGAAGACGAAGCCGAGAAACTCCGCGAAGAGCTTCGCATCAAGGAAGAAAAGATGAGGAAGGGATTGAAACTCTGGAACAAGCTGGAGCGCGAGTCGGCTTCTATGGGTCTGAGGAGCGAGATTAGTGAGAGGCAGGTGAGGATTATGGCTGGTGAGGGTGTTGGGGGTGCTGCGTTCTAGGAGACGACGACCTGATTTATCGCGTGAATCGAACCGAATAGCGCGGTTTCCGCGAAATACCTAGTAGGGCATCAGCGAGGAGTTCGGGAGTGTTTTGCGATGGACCCAAACGTTGTGGGAATAGTAGGAATAGGTTTCGGTAATGATTGAAGTAGCGAGAGAATACAAGTCTTGTGATAAATACCTACGGTTGGAAAGAAGACAATGGCCTTCAATCTGCCTTTGCGAGATATCGGTGACTGTGACTGCTGGGAAAGTTGCGAGTTAGAGATTGGAAGATTTAGGCATGCCTTGTTTGTTGTCTCTGCAACTTGAAGGACCATGCAAGATCTAAGTATTGGATTTGATGAGTATCGTTCCCTACCTAAACCCTATCAAATACACAGCGCACTCCAAGTTGTTGGCGCTGAGCAAATTGATGGCCGCAGAGAAGTCACAACAGCCAAGACGTTTCTCGCCTCGCCATCGATCACCACACCAATTCATGGATCACAGGTTCAGAAAGTTAGATGGTTGATTGTGTGTATTCCTATTCTAGCCCATGCCAGGGCAGACCTAGAGAGAAAAAAAGACCTAGCAATATCTATGGTGAGTTAAGCAAGTATGCGATTAGAGCCGCCGGCAAGAATGCCGCGCCCAGAAAAGACGAACGCGAGAAACAACCTCCCCATGTTGAGAAGACACGCGACTCCCCACAAGAGGAAGACAAGCGACATATTAGTGTGTGGGGAGGAAAAGAAACGAAACATAGCATCCTCCTCAACGAAGAAACCAACAGGGACCGAAGAGAGCCTTGCTGACGCTCAGAACACATTGCACACCGGCCTCGATCCATCGACAAGCACATCTCCCAGCGTGGTCCAAGGACCTCAGATTGAATCAGACTAACGGCGTGGGACCACCACAGGTGTAGAAGAGATAGTACTGCTCGCCGACATGATTCAGGATGACGCGGACGGTGAATGTTGCTTCAGGCTGTTCGATCAGGCATCGTCCGGAAGCTCGTACCAACCGAGGGACATGATGTCGAAACCACCGAGCGCATCTTGCCTAACGTCGTACTGCACAATGTCGGCGCGCACAAGCTCTCCGTTGGCCAGCTGACGTCGGAAGTTACGGTCGGGTGCGATGGGGACGTCGAGAATGCCATATCCGGAGGGGTTGTGACGATCGGGAAGAATTAGGTCGGCCTCGAAGAAGACGCTCGCCAAAGCATCACCGAAGTGGCTCTTCTCATTCTTGAAGTAAGGTCCCTTCTCTTTAAGAAATGCGACTCTCTCTGCCTTAGTGGATGTACCCTCGCGCAGATGATAGAGGTCATCAGGTGTCAGTTTCATGACATCGTCGACAGCCGCGAGTTGGGCGTACTCTGATCCCCAAGCCTCGTCAGCCAGTGCCTCGGGAATGTCGTAAAGATTCGTGGTCGTACGCGCGGGCATACCGGCGACCTGGACGGAGCGGAGGACACCGCGGTAAACACGGCCGGCGGGGAAGGTTGTGGCATTATGCTCGTGCCCGGCGAAGCCTTCGTAGTAGCGGCTCCTAATCATGTCGTCCGAAGGGCAAATGTCGTTGGAGACGCATTGGCGAAGCATATCATTCAACTCCGCCATTTCGAGGATCTCCTGCAACTTGAAGTGACGGAGGAAGACCATGCGCGGGTCGCGCGTGAAAGGCCTCGGGGCGCGTAGTCCTTGGCTGACGAACTCGCTAGAATTGAACGCGAGGTCGTAGAGCCACGAGCGGTACATGGCATTGCGGAAGCGCACGATCTCGGTAGCTGACAAGACTCGGCGACGGTGGAAGTCGAATCGCCAGCGCTCCTGGGGGTAGACATCGGTCCAGCGGTTGACGACACGAATGGCGCTACATGAAAAGTCAGCAGTCGTTCCGTGAGGTCATGATGAGCCTTGAGGGTCAAACAGATAATCCTGGATCGCTCCCAAAACGCGATCTGGAGGAATCGATTGCAAGAAAACAGCTGGAATTCGGGGTGTTTCGGACTTACTACATAAGCTTCTTAATGAAGTCCATGGTGAACTCGGGCTGTCGGGTCAAATGCGCGAGTTGCGTTCCATCATAAGTCACGAGCTGAACTGCCTCGTGGATGGGGTCGTACTGGGTGGCGATGATGTTGTACAGAGTACGCGCTTTCTGAGGCTCTTCCAATGTCTGCCAAACATGGTAGAACCTGCTGTGCGTGCGAAGGAGAGCGCCAAAGTCCCGGATGCTGGATACCTCCTCAAAGATCTTGACGACGATCTCATTCGGAAAGAACTCGATTCCGGACTCGCGTTCTTTGCCTTTGCCTTTGCCTAGCTGGACTTGCTGGAGGGTAGTCTGAAGAGACTCCATCTTAATTGCTGACTGGTGTTGACGATTTGATAGAGAAAAGATTGGTGGTCAAACGTAAGAGTGAGAGCGTGGAAGGTGGAAGTGGTAGACTGCTCTGGCCAGTCGTGAAATTTCGAGTGGAGGAGACGACGAGAGAACAGACAATTCGAATTGAAGGTTTTGTGGGTGATAATTAGCTCGCCGAGCAGTTGATGCCTCGATACCTCGTATGAAGTTGTCCGGATTGAAGGGATCACAACCGCAGTGCGGACCGAGAACTCAGTAACAAGAAATCAAATAGACAGTGATCTTGAGCAGTTCGACAACGACCTGAAACGACCGATCTCGTTGTCGAGAAGAAACAGCACGTAGACTCAGCTTCTAGGCACCCCATCTTTGGGGCTATATGAAGCACAGAAGACGTCTTGCGACGTGCTGTGGGGAGTGAGAGTCAGCCACTGTGGGCAAACAATCAGTTGAACATGCATGGTGGTGATGGATGTTGAGGGAAGCAGTGACGAACGCCCAGAAAGGTCTATTTAGAGTTGGCCAAGAGTGCACGGTCCTCTTCGGCGATACAATCTTCCTGGGATCCCTGTCCAGGTTTGGGGGCTGGTCTCGTGATCAGTTTGCTGGGTGGAGATATTGGGCCCCTGAGAGTTGGATCCTTTGAACGACTGATTGAGAGGCCTCCCAATGACCAAAAATACTTGTAGCAATCAGGATCGCTCCCGATCAAGACGTAAAAGCATTCTTGGCTGGGTATATAAGGTCTGGTCACCACGAGCCGGCCCCTGAGAATCAGATCATGCAGGTATCCTGGCAAGACGCAAGTTCCAACTGGGACTTCGTAACTTGAAGTCACTGGGTCCTTCGATTTGAATAAAGAATCAAGAGAATTCAGGTGATCAGAAGACATCCAAGAAATTAATAGGGATTCAAGCAATTAGGAAATCCAACTAGGAAATCCAACTAGGAAAAGCCCAAGGGATGAAGAAATATCAAATGATAGTAGGGAATACAAAGTACAAACTTTTCCAACTCAGAAACTGTGTCAAGAGTTTATTGGCTGACGAGCCAGGTTCCCACTCCAAGCCGCCAATAATCGAGTTCCGAAGTGATCGCAGGGCGTAGCTGTCTTAAATACCTCCCGACAGTCAGTGAAATCATAATCAAGGACAGTCCAAATGATCGGTTTTGGTCCAGATCGTTGTAGCCGCAACCTCAATAATTGAAGCTGTAACAGAGAATTCCGGGTGCCGCCCTCCTCGCTCGAGTACATCAATCCTCTGAACCATGAACTCCACGCCCCAAACTCCCAGATATGCATGACGTTTAGGCAAACAGCTCGCTGGTGTCCAAAGCATTCTTTGGCTTTCGTGCCCCCTCGGTTCGAAGTCCCAGGTCACCCCTCTTCGCCTTCCGCTCGATCCCCTGCTCCGCGCGCTGGCCATACCTCCCAGCCTTGCTCCTCCTGATATCCGATCTGATCTGGTTCGGCGACACAAACTCCTTGTTTTCGTAAATCACCGGTCCACCAAAAGATCCTTCCAATATGACAATCGGCGTCAGCACAAAGCGAGGGCCAATCTCAACCAAGCTGAGATCCGTCTCTTTCGTCTTTGACGACTTCTTGTCCGCCGCCGTGTCATCGCCTTCCTCGCCAGGCTTTGGCTTTCCCGGCTCGGATTCTTTGATCTCGTAGCAGCGTATCCAGACCTTTCCATCCGCCAATGTAAAGCCCATGACATGGTCGACGAAAGGCTTGGTCTTTCTGGCGCCCTTGGGAACACCAAAGATATGCAGGAAGAGTTCTTTCATAACGCGCAGGTGTGGTTCCTTGTCGAAGGCAGCATCGAAAGAGAGGATGGGTCGCGATCCCTTCAGACAGTTGCCGGTGAAGTGAAGTTCTTCCATCGTATGTACTTGAGAAGCCGTTAGTCTCATCACTCAGCAGGAAGGTATAGTGGAACTGACAATTCTGCATGTGAAACTTGATGGTAGGCCCGTTTGGCGCTTTGCTCATCCAAAGGTACAAGTCCTTGCCCTTCCGTGCCTCGAAGAAGAACACATTATTGCAGTTGTAGAGTTCGGCCAGCTCGTTCAGCTGGTACAGTTTCGTCTTCGTATCGAGCTTGGCGTCTTTCCTGCTGTGGGGCAACAGATTGTAGATGTCGTTCAGGAGGTGACGGTGTCTGCGGAATTAATGGTGAGCAAGCAAACTCGAGAGAAAGAATTTGGGCAGGCTGGCGGGGACGTACCGGTATGTGACGCCTCTCGAAGAGAGAATGAGGACTCGTTGCTTGTTTCTGACTTTGTTTTCGCCCTCGCCATCATCCTTTTGGGCGCTCCCCTTCGACAACGATTTGTAGACGGACGCCATTATTGTATGGTGTGGGTTGAAGTTGTCGGCGCTGTCGCATTCCAGAAAATAATTTCGCCCTTCTGCACAATGACTTTGCGATAGCGAAATCTTAGCGTCCGCGCCAGCTTATCGGCACCTGACCTTTGATGTCAAATTGACATTCGACATTTGACAGGATGGCAGTCTTCACTGCCCGCAATGATTTTGTTGATGTTCTTCCCAAACATAACGTTACATATTCTTCGATCCTTTGATTTTTGAGTTCCTCCCCCTGACTTGGATCACTTCTCACCATTCGACTTGTCTCCGATACTTGAATTTGTCAATACTAGCTCAGCATCGTGCATGCATCTATTCACTCTTTCATCCATTGATCAATGACGCTTCCACCAAACTCTTACTTTTGGTACATGTAAGATTCAATAGCTGCAAAAAAACTATTCCTACAGTAACACATAGCAACAGCTCTCGGATTAAACATCCATCAAAGGGTTCATGATTGATACAATAATTCCCCCATTTGCTGCCCATCTACTATGATCAAGCTCCCCTCAATATCCACCATGTCAAAGCTCTCCTCAAATCCCACCTTTTCCTCCCTCCACACCCACCTCCTCACCATCCGACCTCCCCTCCTCCCCCCAGGCCGCGCCCACAACCCCTCCCTCACAGCCGCCATCTCCTCTCTCCTCCTCCACCCCACCCTCGAAACCTCCCTCCATCTCCTCAACCTCGACCTCCCCAGTGCCCACTTCCTATGCCGCCACATGCAGTCCGCTCCCGCCTTCGAAGGCATGTATCTCCACGGCATCCTGCACCGCATAGAAGGCGACTACGACAATGCGCGTGCCTGGTACAGCGATGTTAAGGAATCCGAATGTTACATTTCTGTCTGGGGTAAGGAAGGCTGTAGTTGGAAAGATGTCAAAGATAAAGATGATGGGATATCAAAATTGGATCGGGGACAGCAATTTTTGAATAAGGTGCAGGAGTTTAAGCAGAAGAAGGTGGGTCGGAGAGAGGAGCTGGAGGAGGAGAGTCGGAAAGAGTTGGAAACGGTTATTGAGTGGTGTAAGAAGAAGTTTGGCACGGAGCGGATGGAGGATGCGAGTAAAGTGTGGGTACAGCCTAATAGTGAGATCCGGCAAATGGGGGAAGACCAAGTTAGTGGTGCTTCTGGGAGAAGGAAGTTTTGAATATCAAGAGTCGAAATGGGGAAGTTGAACCAGAGAATCAAGGACACATCACGGAAGTGACTAATTTACATCAATGGAACCATTACTATGGTAAAATTCGATTAAAACGCACCGAGCTAGGCGCCCCAGCAAAGATTGCGAATGCATGGACTATCATTGCAACAAAACAAAAACACGAAAGAAGAATCCCTATGCCATAAGGCCATCATCGTTCGAGGCTTCATGGCTACCGTGCTCCCATTGACAGGTCATACGCCGAGTTATCAACCCAAGTGTGTCTTCAGGAGACACGAAAAGGAATTTAGCAACACTTGCCATTCTTCGCCGAGCTGTCCTCCCCTGAGGGAGTCAATGTGATGTTCGTGCCCTGTGAAATGCTCGCTCCTGCACCGTCGCCGTTGTCGAGGGCTTTCTGGGACACGATACGGTAGATTTCTAGAAATAAAGGTGAGCCAATACCAGGGGATATCGAGGGGGAGGGGGGTGGTTTGTGCTCCGACTTACCTGTGAGGATGTTCTGGAAGGCCAACTCAACGTTGCTGGCGTCCAGGGCGGAGGTCTCGATGAAAGAAAGGTTGTTCTCGCCTACGATGAAAGTATTATTAGCTGGTTTCCGAGACTTATGCGGGTAGGGCGTCCGTACTGGCAAATTGCTTGGCCTCTTCCGTCGGCACCGCCCTTAGATGCCTCAAATCGCTCTTGTTTCCCACCAGCATGATGACAATGTTCGCGTCGGCATGGTCCCTCAGCTCCTTCAGCCACCTGGTCACGTTCTCGTATGTCTGGTGCTTGCTGATGTCGTAGACGAGCAGAGCTCCAACAGCACCCCTGTAGTAGGCAGATGTGATGGCGCGGTATCTCTCCTGTCCAGCGGTATCCCAGATCTGCGCCTTGATGGTCTTCGAGTCTACCTGGATGGAGCGCGTCGCAAACTCAACGCCGATAGTTGACTTGGAATCGAGGTTGAACTCATTGCGAGTGAATCGGCTCAGCAGGTTGGATTTACCGACACCCGAGTCTCCAATCAAGACCACTGTTGGCGGGGTTAGCAGACAGAAGGGATCCAGAGGGGCCAGGGCCAGGATGCACCTTTGAAGAGGAACTGTGGGAGCAGCAGTCAGCAATGCGGATTGTGGACTTGGGTCGCAGCAGACAAGGGAGGCGTCTGGCAGCTGTGGCGGGGACTTACATCGTACTCGTCGTTAGCCATGATTGCGGGCAAAGTGGGATGGTTGCGTGGAGATATACGGCTTCTGCGGTGGTGGGGTTGAGATTTGCTCGTCGGGGCAGGGCTGATGGCGAGGAGTGCTATGTGTGGAATGGAGGCCGCCTTGCTAAGTAGTGCCGCTGCTTCAGTGCTTTGTCGACGTCGCGATAGAACGTAGAAGGCTGCAGCAGCCTAACCGAGTTTCGGGCCCCCAGGAAAGTCCCTTCCCTGGCCTTGGCGCCATAAACACGGGGGTCTGCCATCTGGGAGCGAGCTAACGAGCTTAATTAATTACATGTGCAGTATGCGCCCCCCGTGATCCTGCGGAATAATAATCATAGCTTCGCCGTGTAACTGCGTGTCGGCCCTCCTCTCATGTCCCCGCCAGACAGAGGTGCGAGAGCCCATCCCCTGCCTCACCTCAATTCCCCGTTTGTCAGGAGAGCACTGGCGGCCGCAGCTCCGCGTCGCCGGCCCTACTTAGGTTCTCTCAACTGGAAAGTTAGGATCTGGCGTGCAATGCCAAATTGAAAGCCAAGCTTTTCGTTTCTCCCCGATCACGTGCCACCACCTTCCTCTTTGGGGTAACCTTCTAGCACCGTCACGCCTATTCACCCAGCTTGCACTTCCTTGGGACTTGGGTGCCTACCCCGCAAGCACCCAGCGACTACATAACCCTGAACCCACCTCGACTGCTTCACAAACCTCCACGCTTCCGACAGCTCGAGTGCCACGCTCCTATTTCACGCTCCGCATTCTGTTCGAATGGCTTCTCTACCATGACTTCTCAAGCGACAAATATGGCGGACCTGCGACAATCTCGCAGCATGTCGGCCGCTGAATATGAGAGCGAGGCCACGGACAGCGACAGCATCTCACTTACGTCCACCCAGGCGGCCACATACAACGAAGGAGATCCCTTTCTGGTCGAGCAAATCCTGGCCGAGAAAAAAGAAGATGGTCAAACGAAGTATTTACTCGAATGGAGAGACTTTCCCCTTCACGAGGCTACCTGGGAGCCTTCGGAACATCTAGAAACTGACGAGAACGGTGAATGTATCCTCTTGGAGGTATGGGAAAAGAAGAAGGCCGAAAAGAAAGTCGATCGCTCGATTGCTGCCAAATATGAGCAGGAAAAGCTGAAGCAGAAGAGAGAGCATGATAACCGCCATCGCCGACGCAACGCCAAAAGAAGGAGGTTGGGCCTCTCGGAAACCGAGCCAATCGATAAGTCGCTGCCCAAGGCTCCAGTGAAGCCCGCCGCCAAAAAGAAGAACCAACCGCCCACGTCAAACGCAAATGGCAGCCGAGCCTCAAGCGAAGAGCCTCTGGCACTGAAACAGGTACCAGTAGTGGCTCGCTCCGATTCTCAGTCTCAGGACCGTCCACGAACGAAGCTCGTGTCAAGGGCTATTTTTAACAAGTCCAACAAACACGACGAATCAGATTCTGATATCGATCTACCTTCGGTCTCTGCATTGGGAAAACGACCTGCAGAAGCAAACGCCGGCCTTAATCCTGTGATGCCGGCGAACAGGACCTCGACTACAGCGGTCAATAGTGAAAGCCCTAACAACGCGCTAGCCAAAAAGGACGGGCAAAAGTCCAAGAAGTCGGAAAAGACTGGCGAGGTTAACAGTGAACGAAGGCCATCTATGGGCAGCCCGTCAATTCTTCCGGTAAGCTTGGCTTGTGCTACATATGTATCCCTCTTGTTTTCGATAGCATAACATCAACTAACTTCATTTAAAAGAACAATGGGCCCAGCACACATACGCAACTTTCGCCTGCTGCCCAGGATACGCCCCCAGTCAAACGCGGTCCGGGGCGTCCACGAAAGCACCCACTTTCAGCAGTAGAACCTCACGTGAGCCCGAATGCAACGCAGCCGAGTGCTGTGGTAGTTAGCCCAAGCACCAGAGGAGGTGCCGTCAGGGGGAGGGGGCGTCCGAGAGGCAGCGGTATAGGCAGTAATAGAGGAGCGATCAAGCGGCCCGCTACACTCAATGTCTTCCAATCGGTTACCAACTCAGGTGTCGATGTCGCTCTTACCCCAAATCCGCCAAAAAAGAGAAAGACGTTGGCTGATAACGCAGCCGACCAGAGTAAAGAGCCTGTACTCTTTTCAAACATGAGGCTAGGACGCAAAGCCTACCTCCAAGGAAAAGCTCTCGCTGACCGCGCTCCGGATCCATCAGTGATCGACTTGGTCAATCCCAAAGAGGCTGCTAACTTATCCGCTCTTCGAAAGACCAGTTTAGCGAACAGCGAAGCTGTCCGAACAGTGTCAGATAGAACTGGCAGCGAAGAGACGGCGAGCGGCTTAGCGGGTCCGGCACAAGTATCAGGGGCGCCTTCTAGTGACAGGACTATGGAACGGAGCCAGAGCCTTGATGAGTCTGCTGGAGAGAAGCCCACGACCGCCGGTGACCGCCCCGCCAAGCCCAAAAGACGCCCTTCGGTGAGGTTTGCGGATGACATGGATGGACTACTCTTCGATGAGCCAGCTCCAATGGAGAACACGACAGCTGGGCCCTCAAGCGTCGAAAGGGCGGCACCAATAGGCGCTTCGGCCAATCACGATGCCGCTCTGGCTCAGACTGCTGCGGTATCGACTCCGCAGATAGATATTCCACCAAACGCTCAGCCATCACTATGGGTAGGGAACATCCATGACTCAATACACCCACCGATACTCGGACAGATATTTGAAAAGTATGGAGGGTTACACTCCGTTAGGAAAGTGCCGGGGGAGCCTTTTGGGTTTGTTAATTACCTCCGTGTCGAGGATGCTGTGCTAGGGCTTAGGGCGCTCCAAGGCTTTGTTTTCTGCGAAGGTGCAAAGCCATTTATCATCAATTTCGCCCTGCCGAAGTACTTTGATGGAACGAAGTCCGGTGGTATTCTATACGTGGGTGGTCCGAACCGAACCGTGGCTGGTTCGAACCTAACCGTGAATACAAGAATCCCAACAGCTCCACGAGCATTCTTTCAGGAGGGTTCGCCGCAGCAGATGACCGACATGGATTCTGTCCCAAACAGCCCGAGTCCCCTTACTGGTTCCCCATCGACGGCTATTGTAACAGCTCCCGCAAATCCTATCGTACCAGTAGTAAGACCCATACTGAAAAAGATCAAGCTGGATCAGTACCAGAAGCGCTCGTCATATGTGATGGACGCTGAATCAGTTATAACGAAGGCGACTTTTGGGAGCGACAGTTCGGTTTCAGCTCGGATTTCGTTCAATGGTCTCCGCAAAGATGATGCTGATGGCTGGAAAAGACAATTAATTAACGCCGGAGACCTGTTCTTCGACTTACTGACCCTATCTGCCGACTTCGGGTCGCAGAAGTGTTTCTTTCAGACAACCCTGGCCTCACCAACCACGCCAGCCCACACTCCCCATCTAGCGTTGGGGAACATCCATACCGATGCCAAAGATGCTGACACCATAGACGCTGTCGCAGAAAACCTTAAGCTTCGCATGGCGGGGCTCACAGCAGTCATTGGGGATTTAGTTGTTCTTCTGTTTCCAACTGGTGGCGATTCATGGACTTTCATCAATAACGAAAAGGGGAGCACCGGCTCGAGCTCGCTGAAGTATTACGTTTTCAGTAGTCCCTATCCTATCGACTCCAAGATCAAGACACATAGCCTCAAAGACGGCGATGTTGACGAAAAGCCTGAGAAAAAGGTCCCTCGCATATTGCACGAGGGCTTCGATTACGACTCCCTCATACCGCCTCCAAAGCCGGATGCCTCTTTTCACAACTTTTACCTAGTCTTTCCACCCGCTGCGAACGAAACGCAAAAGTACTTGGAAACTTGGCTGAAGGCATGCAACCCCGAATGCCAGGTGTTACTATCATCCAGAGATTCCTGGAACAGCTTTATCAAAAATCTGCAGGAGAACGAGTCTCGTCGCAAGTCAAACCTCCCAAAAGAGACCCCGAATGGCTGTTCGGTGGATGGCGGTGCAATTGTTATCCACGAGACTCTCGTACCCATGATCCAGAAGATTCCTAATCTCTCTAGAATCATACTAAGGCATAGCTACTTATGTGTCTGGTCTCTGGCAGATGAGTCTATCAGGTACCCGATGGTCGGACAAGACACCTGCCAGCTATCGTTGACGCAATTAATGCGTTCCGGTGGTGCCATCTTGTTGGCACCTAGTTTCATATTGGCCAACCCGGTCGAGACCTGTCAGCTTCTGAAATGGATCCAGAAAAGAGCGCGAATCTCGTGTTCATCCAGTTGGAAGCTGGTTTCTTGCAACCTGCTCTCTAAATTCTTACTCGAAACGGCCATCGACAAAGACATTGAGCGAAGCATACATGAACGAACTTTTGTCTCGGCTACAGAAGGAAAAGATGCTGCTGCTATTAGAAAGAAAATCAGCTACGCGGATTGTGCTGCGAGGTTCGACAGCTACGGGATTGTGGAGCAGATGCTGGATCCCGAGCCTAAAGACGAGAACCTGCCAAAGGACGAGAAACTAGCAAAGGACAAGAAGCTTCAAAGATATCCACTGGAATATGATCCAGAAACGCTTGACGAACAATGCCCGATTGTCTATGCGGACGCATCTATCGAAGCGGACGACGAGGTCGGCCTCTCGGAATGGTTTGCTTCTTGGGCCCTTTGCAGGCTTGAAGATCATAGACGATTCGTCATCATCGGGACTGGTGAGACTGCTGATGCCAAACGCTTGTGCAGCGAGAAAGGGGCGGTGGACAAGAATGACGGGAACGAGAACTCGCCACCTCTCGAGAATAATGGCGGGAACGAGAATTTGCCAGTTCGTGAGCAAAGTATTCAGCACCAGTCAATAGATATCGTCAGCAGTCCCCAACCGGCCGCGAGAACCGCTGCCGAGCAAAGTATCCAGCACGAGTTGGCAGATATGGTCATCAGTGACCAACCGGCCGCGAACTCGATTGTCAATGCTTTGGCAGTCGCGTGCCCCTTCTACCACAAGGGAACTTGCTCGCGTGGAAGCACCTGCAGCTTTCGGCACGATCTTCCCAATGAACCACAAGATGGCGAGCAGCCACAAGGCAAAGGCGCTGGGGAAACTCCGGTTGAAGCATTCATAGCCATCACAGGTGCGAATTTGCAAACCGCCGAGGCCGTTTTGCAGCAAGTAAGCAACAATGTGGAAAAGGCCGTCGAAAAGTTCTACGGAGGAGAGATCGAAGGTCTTCTGGGAGATATCGCACCGTCGGGTCAAGAGAATGTCGGTCCGCAGGTATCCAAAGCTGGCATAGTCAAAAACGAGCTCGGCCGGTCTTTCGTCCCCTTCTCAGTCCGTACCAATGGTTCCTCTCGACCAGAAATCCCGGTCAGGCCAGGTTATATACCTCCTGAGGACAAGGAAGTTTACAAGAACCGACGAGTCATCAACGGATTTCCCCAGTACGAGATCTCCAGCTCGTCGCGTACTGGAACCTTAGACGGACCTGGCTTGGCATGTAAGTACAGCACTGGAAATGACTTGAAATCAACTGCTAATCGTTTTTCAGCTAGCCGAACAACACCCAGCATACAGGCCAGGAGGGAGAAGACTATCCTTCAGCTAGATGGACCATCAGAGCCTGCTGCCAATCCGGCCAGGGAAGTCGCGACGGATGAACCGGTGTTCAAGTCCCTCGAGCCTACCTCGAAATGGTACAAGAGGCGCTGGGAAGAGGGCAAGGGCTGGGAGCACCTCACGATCGTTACCAGCTGGGAGAAAGCGGTTAAGGTTCTGGGAATTTGAAGAGAATAAGCACTGAGGCGTGGCGGGGCCTGGTTTTGGAAGGGATGTGTGAAAATCCTTTCATGCAGCGGAACATGTGCTATTCGGGCAGCGGTGCTTACAACTGTGGATTTTTATCTCTTGCAAGGGCTTGCGGTGTTGCTCCATGTATGGTATACCCATTTGCTATTTGGACGCTCGATTCTCATCACGAAGCCAAAGCGCTATCGAAGGTACTTAGCATGTTATGGAATGGACGGCTTTATTGACAAGTTCTGGCTTGTATTGATGGTGTGGCTAGGGATGCGACCATGTTATTTGAAGGACAAAGATCGCAGGCATGACTGAGGGGACTTAAGCAGTAGACGATGCGCCTGGGCACCAAGCTTCTACATACAACTCATGATCTCAGATCTTTTCAATTGGTAAGGATATTGCTAGTAGGCAGTTAAGGAATTTCCTAGCCATGTTGAAGAATTTCCCAAAAATCGGGAATTTGTGGACCCGTGGTACATCAATGTAGTTCGAGAATTGGCTAATGATGGAGGATGTTCCTGGTAATCAGCCTATATCACGTAGTTCTAGCTCTAGAAATGCGGAGGCTGGGAGACAGGGCGGAACGGCGGCTTCTTGGGCATGCGTCACAGCAGTACATAGTCTAGCATTGGAAATGGCGGTATCTCGACTATTTCTGGACTTGAATGGCTGGATTGAGTCTCGGTTGGCAGTAGTGAAACAGAAAACGGCTCTTCTGGTGGCACTGGTTGGGCTGCAGATCTCGCACAGTTCGGTGGAGCTAGAGCAGCTTGCACTGGTCTTGGACTCTTGGTGCGGCGATGGCGGTTATGTGGGAATTGTGGAAGGGCGTGCGGCTCGGGAGGGAGACGATCTTCGCGTTTCGACTCGGCTGGGAGCTCCACAGCTGCTGGCAGGCAGGGCGCCGAGGGAGGTTCGGGCTTCATCTTAAAGTCGATAGCGGCGTTTCCGCTCTGGGAGCGCCCGTGTGGGATTGAGAGACATAAGCTTTGGCGACCACCACGACTGGCAGGATGTGCCTGTACATGTACCTTATTTCTGACCGTGGCGCTAAGGCCTACCGGGCGCTGCCATTGGCCGGCGAGCGGCAGGCCAGCCATCGTGCATTGTCCCAATTTCCTGGCTGCGAGAGCTCTCCAGCGACGGCGAAAGGCACCGACCATTGCCTGATGCCTCATCCACTACATGTAAGGGCCTTGCTGTGACGAGACGTGCCCGTCCCCATGCAAGGACACCGTGGCTTCACTTCTTCCCCAGATCCTCACGACTCGGCAGAGACGCCATCGTGTCCATACTCGCCCACCGATATACCCTCAGACTCGCGAAGACCGAACTCCACGCTGACTGCACCACCCCCGGCTTCTTGGCCGAAGCTGGCCCTCTTCTGCCAACACGCGCCGTGAGTTGTCGTCCAGCCTCCGTGCCGCCGTTTGCACCGCTCAAACGACTGCGATCGCTCTGCCCAATATACTTCCGTTCGGAGTCCCTGTCCGTCAAACGGGGCATGCCCACCGCACCCAAGACCCGGCCATCGAAGCTCGCCGACACCTGGTCCTGCGGAGTAGCCACTCTATTTCCGCCCCATTAAAGAATCCCGTCTGGTAGCTGGCACAGAGGCTGAACTGGCTCCGAAAACCCTTCGCAGACCGACATCTACAAGCCTCAATCCTCGTACATGAGCAGCATAGAAACAGCTGAATTGTCGCCGACTGGTCAATATAATGGGGTCCACTCAGTTTGGAGATTTTCATGTAACAACCCCAGGTCAATCCTTTTCTCCGACTCCGCTAATCAAACTTCCCCCAGAATTTCTGTCGAGACTCGACTCTCCCTGTCTGCAATGTAGGCCCTCTCCGATACCATGCTTCTTCTTCTGTCGATCGCAGATGTGCTATATGGGTGGGCTGCTAATTGAAGCGCGAGTAGCTTTTCTCTCCGTCTCATGACCAATACGGCTATGGAGGGTGCGAGCTCACAGGCATTTCCTTGAGTGGTGGCCGGCACCTGGGTAATCTGGGTCAGTAGCTAAAGACCTCTTCTCATTTTTAGAGTATACTGATGATATCTAGGCTCTATACTACTTTGCGGTATTGCTATCGTGGCATCTGCTTATATGCTATGGAGGTCAGAGAGGAAAGCCGCAGCCGTAGGGCGAAGGTACAAAATTGCTTCCCTGTGTATTAATCCTCACAAGCAGCTGCTGACATTGTGCACAGGGAGATGCAACTTTTCTTGCTGGGATATATGGTAATTGAACTCTGCGAAATCTTCACAGTCGGCGAATTCCCTCTCAGCTCAACAGCTCGCATAGTATGTGCTACTCTCTCGTGTAGTCAAGCTTGGCTGACATTCTCCAGGCATTCACCGGAATCCACCTCGGCATGATAGTCGCAACCCTCTGGATCCTAATGCTTAACGCCGTAGTAGGCTACCAGCTTGTCGACGACGGCACCCCCCTCTCCCTCGGCCTCATTCTCGCCTCCGCCACCGCCCTCTTCATCGGCACCGGCTACATCGCCCTCGACACCGGCTACAGCTGGACCGGCCACTTCGACTCCAGTCTCTCCGGACAAAACCGCAACATCGGCCTCTACGTACTCTACCAACTCGCGCCCTTAATCTTCCTCACCATCTTCTTCTTCCTCGAATCCATCCTCGTTCTGCGGGTCTTGGGCGAGCGAAAGCCTATGATCTATCTGGGCAGCGCGGCGTTGCTGTTTGCGCTGGGACAGATTTTCAACTACGTCATCAGCACGCATATCTGCAATGGGACGAATGGGAAGATTGATGGCGCGTTGTTTGAGACGTTTTTTACCCTGTGTGCGGTGGTGATGGTGTGGGTGTTCTGGTCGAGCATAACAGAGGACGACTGGCCGATGCCCGTGGGAAATACATACCCCTAAGGAAGGAGAAAAAAGCACACGAAAAGTCAGTCAGGGGAGTTACCGGTCTGGGTTTAACGAAATACCTTGGGATTCATGGTTTAAAAATAATTGATGGCGAACCGACAGCACGTCAAGGTTCTCGACAGTCTGAAAAGATGGAGGAAAGATGGCTGGCAGCTTCACCGGATACGTTCAGGATGAACTCGCTGGAAGTTTGAGGGCCGCTTAATCCGAGTGGCGCGCTCTTTGCATGTTCTGAAAGCATGGTGTATGGGTTTCTCTTATGTTCTCTCTCATTTTTTTGCATGAGCTGGGAATCTTTCTTCCATTGGCGTTTCAACATCAGTAGTATACCCCCCCTTCTATTTGCATGTAATTCAGCCGGCAACGAATATGAGACAATTCTAATTTCACGCACTTCCGCTCACACGACATGATCTGCCGCGCCTCAAAACTCGAGCGAACTCCCTGTTGCTTCAATCATCTGGAAGATTTGCGATGGTTTGGTGTTGGGAAGAGAGTTTGAGCGGCCGGGTGCACAAGCTGGCGCTGCTTGTGGTTCAATGTTGTTGACTTGTCTCACGGCTGCCAATGTGGGACGAAGTCATGGAGCCTGTTCTATTGTTCCCATCCCGTCAGTGCACAAAGCTGGTGGTTAGTGGCACGAAATATTTCAACGGTTTTGGGGAAGCTAGGTCTCCAGATATGCTTGTAGGAAAGCCCGTCTGTCTATCGAGTCGGCATCCTTGAGCTTTACAGAGTACAGAGTTAATTATCGCCGTGGAGCTTGCCAGTTCGACATATATATTTCAAAGGCATACAAACCTGTCATGCTGGATGTTGAACCACTGGCAGTGATTCTCAACTGCTCCTGTAGATTCGTATCCGCAACTCGGTGACCGATATCGTCAAGTTCAAATCCGTCTCAACTTTGACACCAGTTTTTCAGTTATCAAATCTTTGTTCCTAAAAGACAAATGTTACACCTTTCAAATCTCGAAATCCGAGAAATTGTAGAACAGCTCAAATGTACATGTATCAGTCCTCAATCTCTTAGGCTCGTTTGGATCAGCGAAACACGAGCTCGGGCCTCGACGCACGTCATGGCATCGGACGAACGTGCTGCACCGCCACAGTGGCTGAGTCTGACAGCTCTTGCGATATCTACCTCCACAGTACTTCGAGCTCTTCCTTACATAGAATATTCTCAAAACCCTCGAGCTCGACTTCTGTAGCTGAATCTTTCATTTGCTTTGTTTCCAATTGGCTGAGCAGGAAATACACCAGCCAAATCGAATTCCTGGAGGCGCCTTGTCAATTTGAGATAACCTTCTGACAGACGTCAATCCGCCCCTCTTACCCCGAACTCACCTTCCGCCGCCCGAGCTTACCAGCTTCTACGACTCGAGTACTTCGACGCTTTCCTTCACTCAACTTATGAATACATCGACACTATGGTGACCCGGAAACCTGTGCCAAAGGTCTCTGGCTCCGATACATCTGCCCCTCCTTACCCCGTCTCTCCTGTTCGAACCGAAGCTCCCCCATCTCTTCTCGATTCCGACCCTCCATACCCTTTGGAGACAAATGTTAGTAAGAGATCCACGCATGACAATCCGAGTGCCAATCAAGCACATGGCGCATCCCAAGAGATCCCCGAGTCCCTACGAGTTGGCCCACCAGGACGCTCGCCACAGCCAGCAATGAAGTCAAACAATCCCTTTTTACGGCGGCAAACAGCGGCGCAAAACGAGCAAAGTAGCTCATCTGCTTCGGGAGACTCAGTGAATCCAGAAGCACCGTCAAACCCGCCGCCTCCTCCTCCGATTCCTAAGATTTCACATACTCCTCCTACGGGCGAATTTGGTGGCCTATCCATCAGCGAACACCAGACGAATCCTTGGCACAACGCAGAAAAGCAAGAACTGTTGCCAGAGCATCGTCCAACAACCGTAGACCACAAGGAAAGCTCGTCGGCTCAGGAATGGTTCGAGGCCCCGTCTCCGACTCACGCTCCCCCTCCACCACCACCTCCTCTCAAAACAGACGAGCCGGATGCTGGTGAAGATGAGCCGGGATCCCCAGCTTGGGACGAGGGCGAATTTCCACAAGAGCTGCCGGCAGGTACACCTCATCAGGCAGTTCCCTCCTCGCCGGAAGAGAGTGGTCACTGGGGAGAGAATGATGCTGCGCAAAATAAACATGATGTTTCTGTTGCCGCGGAAAGGGTGGCTCAGGAAGAACATATAAATCAGAATGGGGCTGGCTGCGCGGCTGCGCAGATAGACCCCCAGCAGTCTCGGACGGCTGAACAGGAGAATGGTGTCACGGAACCGGTTTCGTTGATTGATCTGGACGATGCTGCTCCAACAATACCGCCACCCGTAAACGAACCGCAACCTCCTCCTCTACCTCCGCGCCGTTCCGTAGAAGAAGCACCACCTCAACCACCAAGGCCAGTTGCCAATACAATCCATCAAAGCACAGATTCACCGGCTACCGCAGGTACCGAGAGCCCCGCTACACAGAACCAAAAGAAAGAAACCTATGAAATCAAGAAAATAAGTTGGCACGATGCCACTTCACCCTTCAACCCACGGATCTCCCCCATTCTTGTGCAGAACGCCAATGGACCGTGCCCTCTTTTGGCTTTAGTTAATGCCCTCGTTCTGGACACACCCCCTGGGCTCAACACGGCTCTCGTCGAGACTTTGCGCACAAGAGAACAAGTGAGCCTTGGTTTGCTTCTCGATGCCGTCTTTGACGAGCTTATGTCGGGCAGGCGCAGAGACAGCAAGGCCGAAGAACTACCCGACGTGGGCGAGCTGTACTCTTTTCTCGTTACTTTACACACAGGGATGAATGTCAACCCCCGTTTCTTTCCGGACAAATCAGATGAATCGGTTGCCGAAAGCATTGGCGCCATGCCGGGGTGTTTTGAATCAACCCGAGAATTACGTCTCTACGGCACCTTTGATGTTTCTCTGATTCATGGCTGGCTACCCACGCCGAACACTCCCGCATATGCCGCTCTTCGTCGCTCTGCGGAAACATACGAGGATGCTCAGAACCTACTTTTCGTCGAAGAAGAGCTAAAAAACAAACTGAGCTCCGCGGGCCTTTCGTTCAGAGAGCAAGGCCTCCTCGAAGATGCCGGCACTATCAAATGGTTCTTATTTTCGGCGGCGACCCAATTGACGTCGTATGGGCTTGAGGTTATAGTCAAAAACATGCGAAGAGGGTCAATAGCCATCCTGTTTCGAAATGACCATTTTAGTACTATCTACCGCCACCCCACGAGCAATCAACTGTTGCAACTAGTCACCGACTTTGGCTATGCGGGGCATGAGGAAGTCGTCTGGGAGAGTCTTGCAGACGTCAACGGCGAGAATTGCGAGTTCCTTTCTGGGGACTTCAAAGTTGTCGGCGGCGCACAAGATGCTTCTACGACGCCCCCAGATGCCGCCGTAGATGGCTGGACGACAGTAGTCCCCCGCCGTCCCCAAAATCCCAGGGTCCAGAATGACCAACAAGCGCAGGTATCAGGGACTGTGGACAATGGAAGCCGGACAGGACGAGTTTCCCACAGCTCCAGCACTCTGGTAGAAGAACCTGCGACTTCCGCTAGTCACACAGCAGAGCAGGAAGACCACGACTTAGACCACGACTTAGCCCTAGCACTACAATTACAAGAAGAAGAAGAAGAGCGCCACCGAGAAGAAGTCTCGCGCCGGCGGCGTGAACAGGAACTCTCGCAGCAATTCATCGAGCAGCAGGGCATCGCCAACAATAACAGCAGTACCAATAGCCCACCACGGCCTCGGGGCACCTCTCACTCAAGACACACATCCAACAACTCCAACATTGCCGCCCGAGGACGCCTGTCTCATAGCTCCCCCCGCCCCAATTACATCCGCCTTTCTAATAATGGCAACTTGGAAGAGGTACCCTTTCGGCCAGACGTTGTCAACGCCACGGCAGAGGGCAACATCACTCGCGTACAGGATTGGCGAGGCAACATCCGGGTGACGCCCGTCCGCCGTTCCAATCGCAGCACGGGTGGATCCTCTGAAAATCAAACAAGACCGACCGTACCGCCCCGTAATGCTAACACCACACACCGCCCCGTCGACCCCGAAGCAGGCGTCGAGGCGCCGCCGCCTAGCTATGAACATGCTGCTGCGCAAGCAGCGTACGTCCCACCACCCGACCACCCGTCGCATCCTAGCGCTAGTCCGAATCTCTCCTTGCAGAATACTCGGACTGCAGATAGTAATGGGCATCAGAGGACGGCGAGGCCGGCATATACACCGTCGAGCACTGCTTTTGGGCGCAACCAGAATCCAGCTGCCGCGGCGAATGCGGCTGCTATTGGTTTGGGCGGCTCAGGCGGCTCGCGGAATAAGAGGACGGGGAGTGTGGTTGAGGTAGTGCAGGATGCGCAGAGACGGGGCAAGCAGAAGAGTACGAGCGGTGCGTCAAATTCGAATGGGGAGAGTTGTGTGGTGATGTGAGATTGTGTACCAAAAAGGAGGTTCTTGGTTTTCAGTGTTAGCGCGAGGTGTTTGGAGGCTTGTCTGCTTACTACTTTGTATGTGTTTCTGGGGTCGGCAAAATGGCCGATGAAAGCATGGCAAGAGGCGTTTTTTACTTTTATCGTTATGAAGACATGACTCGGGATTCGGGGGGCATATGACGGTTTGGCGAAGGCAGTCGGTTTCACTGGCTACACTGGCTGCATGCACGGCTGAATACAGTTGCTCCTATAAATTAATGGAATTCGAACATTGCTAGAGCAGCGAGTGTCATCGGTCTACATGAATGTGGTGCAAGTGGAATGATAGTTCGGTGCCCCTGAGATTCATCATTCGACCTCAAACGTAAGTGAAGCAAACGAAATAAGAGTTCTGAGTGTCATGGTATCCCAACCGACAACCCATTCATTCACGTTCCATATATTATTCGGGGCGGAAAAAGAGGAGCAAAAAACAGGGTGTGGGTAATTCAAAAACTAATAGCTTGGAAATTTTTAGTTAAGTTGGAATCAAACTTGACACGCCCTAGTTAAATTATAACTCTAATTATTAAGTGGGTATAACCTGAGTTATTTTCAAATAACTTGAGATAACTAAACCTGGGAGCCTGTAGTTACCTAAGTTATAACTCAGGTTAAATTAGTTACCGGCAAGTTTCCCGTACCCTGGCAAGTGGCAAAAAGAAAAAATAGACAAAAGCGGAAATTCAAACCAACAGCTGCGACAGGTTCAGGGATCGATATAACATTGTTTTTAGTCTTGCGAGCGAACTCGGCATACAATGCTATACCAACTAGGCTATTTCACTCTTCAAACTTTGTTTATAAAAATCGATATATCACTACAAACTCGAAGGTATGGCTCCAGTCACCTCACACTTGACGCATCTCAGCATCTAGGTCCCTCCGCTACTGGCCCTACTCTAAGTCCATAATACTCCGTTTTCATTTTACAATTTGTAACTAAAAGACCGACATATTCGTAATCTGCAAGAAATTCGCAAACTATTGGTATATAGAATGTTTTCTCAGTCGATGTGCACCAAAACGCCTTTTTCTTGCGGTTGTTTTATAAGTCTCGCTTCTGTTTGAAACGAGACTGTGTACAGACATTAGTCTGGAGTAGGTAGCTGAATCGATGACTGGATGTCGCAGTGGCGGAGGATTCTGAAATCGACAGAGGGTACTCGCCTCCTTGGGTCATGGGGTACCGTTCGGTTGACTTTCGAGCAAGTAGCTTTTTCTTCTCCTCTTTTTCTGACTTCACTTGCCTTTTCCCACACTATTTACTTTTCAAATACCGAACGGAACTTTTTCGAGGGATATATGAGAGCTGTGACGTTTGGCTTGGGGCTTGTGACTCG
The DNA here is from genome assembly GCA_037179335.1 of Cyclaneusma minus. NCBI lineage: Eukaryota > Fungi > Ascomycota > Leotiomycetes > Marthamycetales > Marthamycetaceae > Cyclaneusma > Cyclaneusma minus. The sequence continues at coordinate 92,882 of JAKZHN010000009.1, forward strand.
GGGGGGTTTTTTGCCCAGAGTCTTAGCTTGCTCGATAAGTCGTCAGGAAACCTGTATGGTTGAAACCTTACCTGAGTAAATGCTTGATCGTACCGACTATCGCCCCCTAATATGCCTAGATTGATTATCCCAGAAGTGTTCTGAGGATGCCAGCAAGGGGCAAAGAAACAAGTCACAATCGTTTTGGGACAGCAACAGTTCAAGCCTTGAGGATCATGTCTCTATTCGTAAAACTAGCATAAACTCGTAGTTCCTGGCCAAGTGTTCAACCGCCATCTGTTTTTAAAGACCTGGAAAAGAGTCGTCCTTTTCTCAGAGTTTGCCTTTCATCAAGCCCTCGCTATCACTGTCGTGCACACATATCAGAGAAGGCTCAGGGGACTCGCGATTGCTTGGGAGAAATACGCAAAGATGCTGCACCTACTTGCCGGCATCCACCTTGGCAATGTAGCTGAGCAGGTCGAGGACACGGCGGGAGTAACCCCACTCGTTGTCGTACCAGCTGACGAGCTTGACGAAGTTGGGGTTCAAGGAGATACCGGCCTTGGCGTCGAAGATGGAGGAGTTGTTGTTGCCGTTCATGTCAGTGGAGACAACCTCGTCCTCGGTGTAAGCCAAGACGCCTGGTGTTTATGTTAGCAAATGTCTTGTGAGATATGGAAGTGGATAGTTCATCTTACCCTTGAGAGGACCGTCAGCGGCCTTCTTGATGGCGGCCTTGATCTCGTCATAAGAAGCACCCTTCTCAATGCGGACAGTAAGGTCAACGACCGAGACGTTGGCGGTGGGGACACGCATGGACATGCCGGTAAGCTTGCCGTTGAGGGAGGGGATGACCTTTCCGACGGCCTTGGCGGCACCAGTGCTGCTAGGAATGATGTTCTGAGCAGCGGTACGGCCTCCACGCCAGTCCTTGCCGGAAGGACCATCGACGGTCTTCTGGGTAGCGGTGTAGGAGTGGATGGTGGTCATCAAACCCTCGATGATGGTGAACTCATCGTGGATGACCTTGGCAAGGGGAGCCAAGCAGTTGGTGGTGCAAGAAGCGTTGGAGATGACGTCGGCCTTGCCGTCGTAGGTCTCGTTGTTGACACCCATCACGTACATGGGGGCATCGGCCGAAGGAGCAGAGATGACAACCTTCTTGGCGCCTCCCTTCAAGTGAGCCTTGGCCTTCTCGGTGGTGGTGAAGACACCGGTGGACTCGACGATGTAGTATGCACCAGTCTCAGACCAGGGAATGTTGGCTGGGTCACGCTCGGTGTAGAAGCGAACAACCTTGCCGTTGACCTTCAGGTCGTTGCCGCTGACCTCAATGTCGCCGTTGAAGACACCGTGGGTGGAGTCGTACTTCAGCATGTAGGCCTAGATTTTCCAGTGGTCAGCATGCGCTTGGGGGCTGAGCACGAGAAGAGTACTTACAGCGTAGTGGGGCTCAATGAAGGGGTCGTTGACAGCGACGATGTCGATCTCGGGGTGCTCGATGGCATTGCGGAAGACGATACGACCAATACGGCCGAAACCGTTGATACCGACCTTGGTGGGTGCCATTGTGCTATTTGATGGTCAGCAGTCGGGGCCTTTTGCTTCGTCTGAAAAGCTTTGCGGTTGAGGAGGGGTCTAGCTGAGCTTTTTGGTGGGGATACCAGCAGAGCTCGATTCGAAGCTTCATTCACAATCTCTGGGATCAACTCACATTGTAGTGGGAGATTGTCGTGGTAGTTAGGGTGAGGGAGGAGTTTGCTTGTGGAATGAGGAAGTGAGGCGGGATGGATGGTGTTTTTGAAGTCTTGAGGCAAAGAATCTTGTAGGCAGACCGGGCGAGTCGCCCGCCGTACTCACGACCCCGCCAACCGGCGCAAAATGCTGGTGACATGATAGCTCCCAGTTACCCCTCCGGGCTTAGTCTGTCACCCCACCAGCACCTTTATTGATGTCTTTGATGGCCGCCGCCGAGCCTCTCAACTCACCACTTCCATGTGTTTCCACTTCAATTTCAACTGCTCTATGCTGCCCTTTACGCCTCGTTTCAAAATCCGCATTTGAAGTGCCAGCGTACCTACAAGTTTGGCCCGCCAGCTCGATACTCGTCGGTCCAAATTGTTGAGACACGGCTCAAGCTTGCCGGCGGCCGGACTTCAAAACTTGGCTACGCACTCTCGGTGACTGTGCTCAACCTCCGGCCGTTTGGTCCTGCTTCATCCGTGGCACCACCATCCTCAGCACATTGATGTCCTCGACCATCATACCATATGATGTACTACAAAACAACGCATGTCGTGATGCAAGGTAGGAAGACAACGGGTCCAACGCCCCGGACCGTCCCGGACCGCGGCTATCCACCCGATTTCTCCCTTCTCCAGAAACGCTGGATATAAGGCTCCATGAGTTCCCCGGGTTGGCCTTTCATGTTGTCTCCAGCTTTGATATCGCTGATCAGCCCGCTGATGCTCATCTCCCTCGAGTTTCACGGATGATAGCTTGGAGCTTGGCTCTTGTACTTGGCGGAGTCCGAACACACGAGTTACTCCCCGACTGCACGCCTTATCTCGAGCTTGTCAGCACACGTGCTGCGAGAATCTTACAGAAAGCAACATTCAAAAGTCTGCTAACGAACAGCTGCTCTTCCTTGGTCTCCGTAAACGGACCACACCTCTCTGCGCCCCGGCCTCATGAAAGGTGCAATCGTGGCCTGAGAGAAGCACAGCAATTGAAGAGGAACGATCATGGCTCGATATATGCTACGCTTTGGCCGTGATAGTGTTCGTTTCTGGGGGAGAGCGTTCCTCGAAGTAGAGAGTCACGTAAATATTATACGACAAATGACTGTTGCGAAGCAAGTTATTAAAGCAAAACATCCATCGGGAAACCATCGGCCTTTGGCACTATGCTACTTGGACTCCTCGCTCTCTAATCATCGAACGAATCTAAGCATATAAATCAGGCTTAATATACGATTCTATAGCAGGAGTATTCCGAATCCAAGCATGGTACCTTATTCGTATATGCGGTTACTCGCGGCGTCGCGCCTGAAGAGCTGGTACCTAGATCTGCAAATGCTCTTTCGATACATATCTTTCGACTTTGGCATCATAGCTGGTAGGCCGATGACTCATTATTCATTAATAATATTGCAACTCACCATTCAACCATTGGACGGATGGATTGATGATTCCCAAGCTCCCGGAGACTTCAATTGCTGCACCGTCTCAATGCAAGCTGCATGAAAACACGAGTCTTCGGCTTCACCTTTTAGAATCAGATTTGATACTCTAAATCCTGTAGCGCCGAATTTGGTATATGCATTAATTTAGCATAACTTATATAATTTGGCGGCTGCAATTGCAAAAAGTCCCAAAGCAGCAGGTAAGCCAGCCAATGACACGCCCCAAAATAAGCGCACAAGCGCGCTTCCAACCCGACCCTCGCCGCCAGCCGCCATCCGTTCGTTCGGCTGTCGAAATTTAGCACTGCACCGACAAGGTACATCCAACAGCTAGCTCAATCGTACGACACCACCCCCATTGGCATCTCGCAACCTCTCCCCTCTACCCCCATATCGACTGCAACAATGATGATGCGCAACGCCCTCGTCGCCGCCGCCCGGCACAGCTCGAGCGTAGGCCTCCGCGCCGCCGCCAGACCTGCCCTTGCGTCACAGCAGCAGAAGAGAAGTGCGACTACGCATGCTATCAGCAACCCGACGCTGGCCAATATCGAGAAGCGATGGGAGGAGATGCCGCCTGAGGAGCAGGCCGATTTGTGGATGGCGCTGAGGGACCGCATGAAGACTAACTGGAGCGAATTGACGCTTCAGGAGAAGAAGGCTGGTACGTTTGCGAACATACACCGTGTCCCACCTCGAAGCGTGAAGATGCCCGGGAAACTTGTTTGGTGGTGATTATGCGGACCAATTGGAGGAACTTGGGCTGGATACCTGGATTGTGAAGCGCTGTGCTGACTCTGGCCTTCTATCAACACAGCATACTGGATCGCCTTCGGAGACCACGGCCCACGAGCCCAGACTCCCCCCGGCGAGGGCAAGAAGGTCTTCGGATACACCATGCTCGGCGTCTTCGTCTCCTTCTGCATCTTCGCCACCGCCCGTACCTTCGCCCGCCCACCCCCACGCACCATGACCCGGGAATACCAGGAGATGACCGACGACTACCTCGCCGTACGTTCCCCTCTCAACCCCAGCTTCCATTTTCACCTATTACACAGATCGTGTGACAGATATAGCTTTTCGAACCGCTGGCTGACTATTTCATCTCTACAGAACCAAAACACAGAGCCCATCTCCGGCGGTATCGGCACGGGAGGAAAGTACACGTACGTGCAGAGCAAGCCGGCAGGCAAGATGTAAAGTGGCTGATAGGAAACGTCTCAATACCACACTCCTCCGCTACATTTCATTTGTCAAGCTCATCATATCGAGGGGCGAAAAGGGGCTGTACATTGGGTGGAACGCAGTTAGATCCGGGGAGTTTAGACGAAGGAGTTGTACAAACACTGTTTTTGTGTAATGTGCTTTGCGTGCTTGTGTGTGAATCCAAAAGGAGGGCTGAAATGGCGTTCCAAAATGGAGGAATTTGCCCGTCCTGAATATGAAGGGGTGTGCTATATCGCCCCAAACTCGTACCAGTTAGGAATAGGAATAGCTTCGCATGCTCTTATAGCCTCTGTTTGACCAAGCTATAAGGGCTAATGGTGAAGCATCTTTTAGTCGTTATTGAATATTCATGAACAATCTAATCTTAGCTGCTATACATAGACCCTTTTCTTCCCAGTCCAGTGATGAGTGAGTTTGACGACGAAATTTCATAGCGCAAAGATCGTACGCTTCGAACTCATTACTCAACCTATATATGATATATTGAGAATCCCCACCTGAAGAATATAAATCACATTCTATTCTTATAGATATCTTGAGATAAAAGGGGTAGGTGGACCGTGGGTTAGAAATGGATTCACAGGCGATTTCCACAAACGTCTCTGATCTTTTCCGGCCACAAGGCAACAGCTTTTCTAGTACCATTCACAAGGCTCAAACATGGCAAACCACTTAGAAGTTAGATATCTTTCTAGAGTCAGTTTGGCTTAAAAACTTGGGGTAGCCGACTAGCCGTGCCCAGTAAAACTAAAGGGGAGCTGGCCCGTGGATCAGGATCGTGGAATTACAAACTTGAAGCGGAAACCATGATTCAATCCGCCTGGGTCATCCATCAGCTTTACAATTTCCTCTTGTATCACGTGGTTTTAACAGTCCAATGATTTTTTTCAAATGTGTCTTGGACTCGGTATCCTGTTACGTGATCTCATCCAGACATTCTCAGCCTTTCTAGGATTCCAATGTTCGAAGATCCTTGCCTGAGACTTCTCTGCAGCATTTTGCAGGAGTCCGGAGAGCAAAGTTTCAGACTTTCTTTCTCCGGATGGCGGATGCTGTGTTGGCGTTTGGTTTGCAAGCGGGGGAGAATTCAAGCATTCGGAAATTCGGAATATTCCGAAAAAATAAACTGGAAATATACTCAAAGATTGGGAATATCCTGAAGAGATAAGCTGGAAATATACTCAAAGATTGGGAAAATTCCGAAAGATTAAATATTCCGAAAGATTGCGAATAACCTGGATGGTTGGGGATGTTCTGAATGATTGGGAATACTTTGAATCACCCATTAGGATTATCTTGCCTCTATTCAGATGTCCCTTAATACAGCAAGAATGACACTGCTGTTAGATCCCTTACAAAGTATAGGGGATCGCTTAGTTTTGAAATGCACCGCATCCGTATTTATGTCTGGAACATGTGTATCTACAGGCTAAAAACGAGATGCAAATTAAAGGGAATCGTTGTTTGGATATTCTGTACACAGCTTGAAAGCTTTTGCCTGCGCCGCTACTGAATACCCCCGGCCCATCTCATTATCCCTCTATGTCCCCTCTAGTTCTTCTCCAACTCAGCCAAGATCTTCTCACCCTTCGCTCTTGCTGATGCCAAGTTGCCGACCATGTAGAAGGCACCCTCGGGAAGATCGTCACCCTCTCCGCTCATGATTCGCTTGAAGGAGTCGATGGTGTCCTTCAGGTCGACCAGTTGACCCTCGATACCGGTGAAAACCTGGGCGACGGTGAAAGGTTGCGACAAGAATCTCTGCAGCTTACGGGCACGCTCGACGGTAAGCTTGTCGGCTTCCGACAACTCATCCATACCGAGAATGGCAATGATGTCCTGCAGCGACTTGTACTCTTGCAACATCTGCTGGACGCGGGTGGCGGTGTCGTAGTGGTCCTGTCCGACAACACGGGGGTCCAACATACGGGACTTGGAGTCGAGAGGGTCGACGGCAGGGTAGATACCCAACTCAGAGATACCACGGGACAACACAGTCGTGGCGTCCAAGTGGGCGAAGGTGGTGGCAGGAGCGGGATCGGTCAAATCGTCAGCGGGCACGTAGACGGCCTGCACGGAGGTAATGGATCCCTTGGTGGTGGTGGTAATACGCTCTTGCATGAGACCCATGTCGACGGCGAGAGTAGGCTGGTAACCGACGGCAGATGGGATACGACCCAGAAGAGCAGACACCTCGGAACCGGCTTGAGTGAAACGGAAAATGTTGTCAATGAAGAGCAAGACGTCCTGTCCTTCCTCGTCTCTGTAACACAGTTAGCTTTTGATATTTCACCGGCCTCGGATAAATCCCGGGCCTCGGATAAACGTTTTTCCGGACCTGAAGTACTCAGCTACAGTCTTTTTTTTTTCGTTAGCCAGAGTGATCCTAGTAATTGGGAATAATAGAAATAATTTGAAAAAACCAAGTAGGGAAAAATTCCGAGGTGATCAGAAAAATTCCAAGTACCCAGGAATATCCACAGTGACTGGGAATATCCAAAATAATCAGGAATATCCACAATAATTGTGAATATTCCCAGTAACTATGAATATCTCCAATCATTGAGAATATTCAGTGATTATGAGTATCCACAATCATTGGGAATATCCAAAATGATTAGGAGTATTCACAATGATTGTGGATATCCCAAGTGGTTGAAGGATGTTTCAGGGGCAGGGAGAAAACTTACAAGACCAGTAAGAGCGACACGGGCACGGGCTCCTGGGGGCTCGTTCATCTGACCGAACACCAGGGCGACCTTGGACTCGCCATCAAGCTGAATGACGGAAGTCTCCTGCATTTCGTGGTACAAGTCGTTACCCTCACGAGTTCGCTCTCCGACACCAGTGAAAACGGAGTAACCACCGTGAGCCTTGGCGATGTTGTTGATCAACTCCTGAATGAACACAGTCTTGCCGACACCAGCTCCTCCGAAAAGACCAATCTTTCCACCACGAGCGTAAGGGGCGAGCAAGTCGACGACCTTGATACCGGTAACCAGGACCTCGGCGGAGGTAGATTGCTCGGTGAAAGGAGGGGCGTCGGCGTGGATGGGAAGCTTCTTGGTGGCCTTGATGGGTCCGCGCTCATCAATTGGGTCACCAGTAACGTTCATGATACGACCAAGGGTACCGGGGCCGACAGGAATCATGATGGGTGCTCCGGTGTCGGTTGCGCGGTGGCCACGGACAAGACCCTCGGTACCTATCGAGTCGTCAGTCGACCTGGATGACCAATTCCACCCGGCTAACAGTCTTACCGTCCATAGCAATGCATCGGACAACGCTCTCTCCCAAGTGTTGCTACACAATTGTTAGAACGAGCTCCCATTGTATTGCGGTCTTGGCTTGTTGACGTACTGCGACCTCGAGGATCAACTTGTTACCGTTGTTGTCGGTCTCGAGGGCGTTGAGAATTTCGGGAAGCTTCTCGCCTTCGAATTTGACTGCAGAACGGCATCAGTAAAGCTCAGATATGTGGCGTACAGCGAAAGCTGGTCGGGAAGCTCGAGGTCGCCGGGCTGGGCAAAATTTTCGCGTACCATCGACGACGGCACCAATGACTTGATGGATCTTGCCATGGACACTGGAGTCGGTGCTTGCGAAGCGGGCAGAGGAGGCCTTCAGGCCGGTCCTGAAGGCATTTCGAGAAGCTGCCGCAGCCACCGAGGGCCGGGCAAGCTTGGAGGATAGTCTTAAACCGCTAGGGGCAAGGCTCAGAGTCAGCTTCAATTGGGCGCTGGCGGGGGCAATTCCGGGTGGCAGAGCTGCAGCAGAGGGGGCCTTACCTCTTGAACATCTTTGCGAGATGGCGCAGAGCGAGAGGAGATGGAGTGGGGTGGTGGTGTTGATGGGTGAGGATCCTGACTTGGGGATGAGGCCTTTCGCGAGAAGACGGAAAGCGCTGGTCGAAGAGCCGGAGCTCCTCGCTTAGCTCCAATTGGGCTAGCACCACCTTTGCATAGATGGCTTTGCGCGCCGCCGGAGCTCAGCACCTCAAAATGTTCGTCGTCATGCAATATCTCAACATCTTCCACTTTTGTTTTTCTGGGAAGAAGTCTAAAAACCCAAGCATTGTGCCCTTTTTTATCTAAAGAGACTCCATACATCTTTCGTGGGAGCAGCGTGGCTGGCCAATGGAGCTTGAAGTTCCGGGAGAGCTTGTCCCGAATGACCATCTCCTCCCAGTGCCACCCCCCCAAGTTCCCAATTAATTGTTGGATTATCCCAAATTATTTCCATCATTCCCAATTACTAGGATCACTCTGGCTAACTTTGAATTCGCTCTCAGGTGGCCGAGTACTTCCTCAGGTATTTTCTCTGACTTGTGAACGCCTTGAGTATGAATCTTCATCCGGAGCACAGTACGTCAATACTCGATCATTTCGAATCATCGGTGTTCATACTTTCAACTTTTCCAATTTCTGATAAGCGCAGACGACTGAAAGAGACAGGCTTTCGGACACCTTTTCAATGATTTGCTCCATGATCTATATCGTACCATCGTTCCTAGGGGTTTGAAAGTTTGAAATCGGGACGACCTATGTCTAAATGGGTTATCACGTCAAACAAAGGGCATAAAAACAGCTTGCCGGTCAGTCTTGCAGGCATAGGAATCATGATATCAAAACAACTATCCTGCAACCGCCGCCTGGCCTTGAATTCTCCATTCCGCAAAATCCCTGACCTCTTTCCCACTTCTTCGATCCCACTCCATATTCTCCTGCTCCAGCCTAGCCAAAAAAGCAGCTCTCTGCGCTCCCGAAAAGTACTCACACTTATCCTGCCTCATAGCCGCCTTCTCATGAACCAGCACGTGCCGAATGCTCAAGCTCCCAGGAATTTCATACATAGCATCTTGCAGCACGCCCTCAACAACGCTGCGGAGAGCCCTTGCGCCCGTTCCCATAGAAAGCGCGTCTTTTGCAAGGCGCTGTAATGCCAAGGGCGTGAATTCTAGCTCCACGCTCGGACTGAGTTGCTGGAAATGTGCTTTGTATTGTGCGATTATGGAGTTGTTTGGCTCGGTGAGGACACGCACGAGGTCGTCGGCGGAGAAAGGGGCGAGGGCGGCGTGGACGGGAACGCGGCCGACGAACTCGTGGATAAATCCGTAGGCTTGGAAATCGGAGGGTTCGGCTAGATCGAGGATGTTGGGGCCGCTATTTTTCGAGAGTGCGGCGAGTTGCTCAGTGGTCATATACCGGCGGACGTGCTTCAGGTAGAGTTGGGGAGATACTTGCTCCAGCACGCTGCCTGTAGGGGATGTAGAGGGGGTAGCGTCGGCGATGTCAGCGCCGAAGCCGATCGATTTGCTAGAAATACGTTTTTTTATCGGTTTGTCGAGACCTACAAATGCTCCTGCCAATACGAAGAGGATGTTGTTCGTGCTGATGGTGACCGTTTCTGGCCTGGAGTCAGGAGTGCTTCCACCCGCCCCGAAGCCGTCCGGACCGCCCCGTGACCCGGTTTTGTCTTTGGGGGGTGTTATTTGCACATCTGATCCTTCTAGCATCTTCAGAAGGGCCTGTTGAACCCCTTCGCCACTGACATCTCTGCCTGCCATAGGCATTCGCCCTGGCGGCCTTGCAATTTTATCGATTTCGTCGAGGAACACAATGCCCATTTCTGAGCGTTCTTTATCATAATCTGCTTTGATAAAGAGCTGTTCTATACATGATTCGACGTTGGCACCGATATAGCCAGCCTGTGTCATTGTTGTGACGTCGACCGAGACGAAAGGCACGCCTAAGCGCCTTGCTAAGCATCTGTCCCAGCGTTATCAGAATCGTCTCACAAAAACCTATTGAAAGAGGAGCTTGCCATACGATATCATGTAACTTTTACCTACCCCTGTGGGCCCAGTAATGAGAATATTAGACTTCTCGAGGATAGGTTCAATAGCAGCCGAGTCGACGGTTTTGAGCAGCGACCTAGGAGATGCACGACTTATATGTTCTTCTGGAGCCACAATCTGATCTTGACCCGGATAGTCGGCTGAAAGGGGTCAGAAAGGGCGGCTTTTTGTGACAGTCAAGAATACTGACTCTCTACCGGATGACTGTCTTTCTTCTTCCTCCTCGCCTTGCGGACTTCTCGCTCTTGCGCATCTCTGTGACGCTTCGATGCTTCTATTCGTTGTAAATGATTGAAGAACTGGCTAGCAAGAAGCTTTTTCGCGACTTCATGCCCCACAACATATTCGTCGAGGTATTCCTTGAGTACCTTGGGGGTGATGCCAGACGACTGGATATTTCCGAGCGGACCGCGAGTCTTTTGACCGATTTCGACCGAGTTGCTGTGCGGTTGGTTCCTGAACTCGTCTGGTTTGTATTCGCCGGCGTTATGTCTGGCAGATGTGGTTGATAGGCAGCGGCGGCTGAAACTTGAGAGAGCAAGGTAGGAGAGACGAGCTTGGGGCGAGAAGGGCACAGTGAAGACGGCGCGAGATGACGGCATTTCGAAGGCCTTTCGGGCTGTTCAGCCTCCAGGCCAGTTCGGACGTCGCGGGGACTGAAAGTGAAGAGGGAGAGCGCTCCGGGAAAATTTCATGGGCGAATGAGTGTGGATATGAGGGATGTGAGGATGATGAAGTTGGTCGGTCAGCATAGGTGGTGGTACAAGCTACCTAGAAGCTCTTGCGGGGCTTCTGACAGCGGGGGATGAGCAAGTGGAGTCTTCCTACAGCTCATGTAGATTCAGTGTTCATGTTGTAGTTATTTTGGATATTCATAGTTTTTTTTTTTTTTTTAAAAAAAAAAAAACACTGATCACCCCGATTGTTTCCAATCGCTGAAACCATTTTCAATTGTCAGAGGTTTCATGACTGTTAAGAGCTATTCCCACGAGCAGCGCGATTCCCGGCGGCATAAATGCTACCAAGAGGGGTTTAGCGGCAGTTTAGCGTGCGCTTCTCAAAGCTGGACTAACGAAGCAAATTGTCAGTGGCGGAAGGCTAAAAGACATTTAATGATTCCGATAATATAATTCAATTATCACCACCAATCACTACTACAATGCAATTGTTCGGTCAAGGCTGTAGACCTGGAATATACTCGCCAAGCAGGCGCATGCATGTCTTTCCGTTGGGATCGACGTCATTTGAAGCTCAAGCTCCTCCGCTGGGAAGCTGCAGCTCTGCCACAAACCAGAGCAATCTCCCAAAACTACCCCAGATAGCAACAAAGGATTCTCCCCCGCAGTCTTGCTCCTCTGGCCCTTTCCCTGGGAAAAAAGTGGAGTTCAATCTGCATGTCCCATTCTGCCACTTGGACTTCAATCGTCCCGCCTGAATCCATGATCTGATCAAGCCCCAAGGAAGCCGAGTTCTTACACAGCACCCGCTCCCCGCTCCACCAACTCTCGAATAATTTCATCCTGGAATTGAGACTTGAGGGACCCAGCCTGATACTTCACCACCGCCACCATGGACAGTGTCAATGAGGAGGCTGTAAACTCCATCATGACCACCGGTCCTCCCAAGGATCTTCCAAACGACGGGACAGGTCTGCTGCCACACGCCATTTGTCCCCAGATGTTCACTTCTAACAACCACACAGGTGTCGTTCAGCTTGACCCATGGCTGGCTCCCTTCAAAGAACCTCTGCGCCATCGATACAGTAAGGCCCAGCAATGGATCAAGACCATCAACGAGAACGAAGGCGGCCTCGAGAAATTCAGTAGAGTCAGTCGAATGATTCCCTCCCGCCCAACCTCCGCTGATAGTAGTAAAGGGAATGGAGAAGTTCGGATTCAACGTGGACAAACAAAACAACATAACCTACAGGGAATGGGCTCCGAATGCTACTCAAGCATTTCTCATTGGTGATTTTAGTATTTCTCTCCGCCCCACCAGTCCAGACATAACCTCTATACCTCAGACACTTACTTTGGATAGACGAGTGGAACCGCGAGTCACATCCTATGACCAAGAACGACTTCGGAATATTCGAACTTGTTCTGCCTGCCAAGGATGGACAGCCGGCAATACAGCATAACTCTAAGATCAAGGTATATGATAACATTGGTGCTCCCTCTTTTACAGAACATGATCTGATGGCTCAAAATTTCAGATCTCTATGATCCTGCCTTCTGGCGAACGAATTGAGCGATTGCCAGCCTGGATCAAGTACGTCACGCAAGATCAAGCAGTCTCTCCGGTTTACGACAGCAGATTCTGGAACCCACCCGAGGCGGAGAAATATGTCTTCAAGCACCCCCGTCCGAAGAAGGTTGTAAGTGCCAGGGTGTATGAAGCACATGTCGGTATTTCATCCCCTGAGGGGAAAGTGGCCACCTACAAGGAGTTCACTCAGAACATGCTGCCTAGAATCAAGCATCTTGGCTACAATGTGATCCAATTGATGGCTATCATGGAACATGCCTACTATGCTAGCTTCGGATACCAGATCAACAGCTTCTTCGCAGCAAGCAGCCGATATGGGCCTCCAGAAGACCTGAAGGAACTGATCGACACGGCTCACGGTATGGGAATCCAGGTCCTGCTAGATGTGGTGCACAGCCATGCTTCCAAGAACACTCTTGACGGTTTGAACGAGTTCGACGGTTCGGATCACCAGTACTTTCACGGTGGCGCCAAAGGCCGACATGAGCTGTGGGACAGTAGGCTATTCAACTATGGCAGCCACGAAGTTTTGCGATTCCTCCTCAGCAATTTGCGGTTCTGGATGGATGAATACAACTTTGATGGATTTCGATTCGATGGCGTTACTAGCATGCTCTATACCCACCACGGTATCGGAACGTAAGTACCGCATCCGCAGAAATGTTAAGACACATGACTAAGGAAGATAGGGGTTTTTCGGGCGGCTACCACGAATACTTCGGACCTGGCGTTGACGAAGACGGCGTCGTTTATCTCATGCTTGCGAACGAAATGCTCCATGAGCTCTATCCCGAATGTATCACGATCGCAGAGGATGTGTCCGGCATGCCAGCTTTATGTATATCACTATCTCTCGGAGGTATTGGGTTTGACTATCGCCTGGCCATGGCGATTCCCGACATGTGGATCAAGATCGTGAAGGACCTGAAAGACGACATGCTTTGGGATATGTCGCACATAACTCACACTCTGACAAACCGCCGTCATGGTGAGAAGACTATTGCCTATGCGGAGAGTCACGACCAAGCGTATGTACCCAATCTTGACGTTGGGGGGTGGTGCTAACCGGAGTCTAGATTGGTTGGTGACAAGACACTGATGATGCATCTGGTTGATGCTGAGATCTATACACACATGTCAACTCTCAGCGAATTCACGCCTGTGATTGAGAGAGGCATGGCCTTGCACAAGATGATCCGTCTCCTTACTCATGGTCTGGGCGGCGAAGGTTACCTCAACTTTGAAGGTAACGAGTTTGGTCATCCAGAATGGCTTGATTTCCCCAGAGATGGAAACGGCAACAGTTTCTTGTATGCTCGTCGACAATTCAATCTTCCCGACGATCACTTGCTGCGATACAAGTTCCTGAACGAATTTGACGCCAAGATGCAATGGACGGAAGAGAAATACGGCTGGCTGCATTCCGAGCAGGCCTACATCAGCTTGAAGAACGAAGCCGACAAGGTCATTGTCTTTGAGCGGGCAGGACTGGTCTGGATCTTCAACTTCCACCCGACCAAGAGCTTTGCAGACTACCGCATCGGGGTCGATGTGAGCGGCACCTATCGGGTTGTTCTGAACACGGATTCCAAGGAATATGGCGGATTCAGTCGAGTCGATGAAGGCACACGCTTCTTCACTACGCCTCTCGCCTGGAACGAGCGAAAGAATTGGACTCATGTCTACATTCCTACTCGAACAGCCCTTGCAAGTATAAAATCATGTCGGATGTTGGGCGATGCTAACGCTGGTCGCAGGTTCTGGCACTAGAATAGACACTTTGAGCTCTTGACGACAGCGTCACACATGGTCGATGAACATGGGATAAGTTCGCATAGGTAGGTTTCTGGGATTAAAAGCGTGGTTGGTTCCCAGGAGCATGAAAATGTTTGAGCGGGAGGCAATTAGCTAGCTCAAGAACAGACTATATTCTGCTGCTGCTCTACCGACTTGAAGATAATATCGCAATGAACCTACCTTACACATGCCTCATACACGAGCAGGCTCCGAGTCCAGGATATCAAAACTCTCGACTCAAGTGAAATGTCGAATAGAAGATAATGTTTGCCAATTGATTCGGATCAAAGAGGAATCCAAATCACCTAGCTCGTCCATATAATAATAATAAAAAAAACCGTATAATCTAAGCAAAAGGAACGCACTACTGGGAGGCTCAACAAACATCTCCCTACGTTGCACGTCATCCTGCATCCAAGAACATTTGTGGTGTTCCTTCAATTCAGGGGTAGACTGTCTGGGACAACATATACCCACGCTCTCCGAAACAGGCTAAACACTTAGCGCTATTATATCCTGGAAGGCTCTGTGGGGTATCAAGGGTAGCTTCAATCCAAGAGTCAATGCTCAGAAGAGATACAAGAAGGCTGAATGTACAACTAGACAGTGGGTTGAATAAACACAGCATAAACCCCCTCGCGCAGCATGAAGCTACAAGCGGCATCCAGCCTGTATTGCTATCTGTACAACCACACCTCATCAATACCACGACTGTGGAATCTGGGGGTGCCCCTCGATGTGAACTTCGGACGGTCGCCAGCCGATGCAGCTGTTGGGTACATACAATTGAGAGCTATTATCACTATGGTCATCAAGGTTATCCAACTTGTTTTTCATACTTCAAACTTGATACTCTGCAGTCCTACAATCCGAACAATGGGATAATAACGAGATTAGAGGGTAGTGGGCTGATGTTCCAGTCCAAGTCCGTCATAGGGTGGCCCTGGGTAGTGTGGATTCAGATTAATACCGCAACGGTGCCTAAACTGTTTACTAAACATTTTAGGTTTGCGGCTGTCAAGTTGTGATGATAGACGTAGAGTAGCACAGACAGGACCATCTTCAGGCAAAAGCCTTGAGTGTATAATTCACATTTGCGACAATGATACCCTCTTCGGACAGGCCAAGTAGCATTTACCCCTACTCTGAAGTAGCTATTATTGGCAGATATTTAGTATATATAGTAGCAGCAGCTTGCGCGGACAGGCTTCTGTACGACCAGCTATTTAATCCGAATCCCGAGATTTTAGAGTTCCCTGCCAGCGGTGCACGGCCGCCTTTAGCACTGCGTCCCAAACACCGCAGAGTCAACGGAGCTGCCCATTTACTACAATTAAAATACACAGCAGTCTCTTTTCCCAGCAGCGTTCACTGTCCCGTCCCAATCGTCTCCTCCCCCCCAAGTGCGAGCAATCCGCCGACGACGCGCCCAACTTTGCCGTGATCCTTGCCTCGCTGACCATCTCGTCGCCTGCTACCACCACCACCCTGCCAAGCCGTGTTGAGGCGGAGCAGAGGGCCCTTCTCGTATCCACGAAGCCTGCTGGTGCCCCAGAACACCCAATTCTCCCCCATCTGACGTCTTCCGACCCTCCGAAATCCTTCTCTTGCAGGCTGGAAGAAGCGAACCCTCCCTGCCAATCCAAGTCACTCGCCGCCGCCCCTCCGCATCTCCATAACTGACAGCTACTCAACCACATCATGGCTCAGCCATCCGCTGCCAACGTCATCCGAAGGTACGTGAAAGGAGATTTGTACCCAGACTCGCAGCTGTTCGACCTTCCGACGCCCGAATTACCTTATTGCGAATATCCAACTTCTTGTCGCCGATTCCAATATGCCGCCCTTCCGGCGTCGTCCGAATAACAACAATATCGAGCTTGAAGATAATCGGGAACGTGGAGGAACCATTCGACAGCTCGATACATTCTTTGTGTCCGCGCTCCAGCAATACCTACTTATCGTGGATGTGTGCAGAATAGCTTATGCTGACTTGTTACTCGCAGGAAGCTGGTCATCATCGGAGACGGAGCTTGCGGCAAAACCAGTCTGCTGAGCGTCTTCACCCTTGGTTACTTTCCAACAGTAGGTTCCTCTTCTGGGCCATTCACGTCTTTGAACCACGCTAACATTGTCTACTAGCATTATGTGAGTGATGCACCATCCGCGAAGTAAGGTATAATTGGAGCCTTGGCTTATTATTTTAGGTCCCTACCGTATTCGAAAACTACGTGACGGATTGCAGAGTCGATGGAAAGAACGTTCAGTTGGCGCTTTGGGATACGGCCGGTCAAGAAGACTACGAGAGACTGCGACCGCTAGCATACTCCAAGGCCCACGTTATCCTGATTGGCTTTTCCGTCGATTCTCCTGATTCCTTAGACAACGTTCGGAACAAGGTCAGTTGTGGGTTTCTGGCGGCAGCGAACGTGGCTAATGTCTCGATAGTGGATTGAAGAAGCCAACGAACGCTGCCCAGGAGTACCCATCATACTAGTCGGACTGAAGAAGGATTTGCGGGAAGACCCGGTCGCAATCGAGGAGATGCGAAAGAAGTCCATGCAATTTATCGACAGCAGAAATGCCAGCAGCATGGCCACCTCACTAGGCGCTCGTCGATATCTGGAATGCTCGTCACTGACGGGTGAGGGTGTTGACGACGTCTTCGAGGCTGCAACACGTGCAGCACTTCTCACATTCGACAAGAGCGAGTCCAGCGGCTGCTGCGTCATTTTATAAGGGCATTGTCGGAATCTTACAGGCGTTCATGAGCGTTGGTTGCCACTTCTCTTCTGCAACAACGAACGGTACTAGCAACGAAAACGGCCATCATATGCAATTATGCCAGCATCCGTCGACACCAACTATACAAACACCCCCCTTGGGAGCATCATGCCAACATACTCGAACTTTGCGATTTCTTCGGGCTCCCGTCACGGCTTTATCTCGGAAGGAATAAAAGGAATTTTAATGCGCAACCAACCATCCGAACCCACGCCACCCGACTCTCTGTGTCTCTGCTCTACAGATGGGGTGGTGGCCTCCTTTCTTCCCAACGGCATGCAACGGGTGTTTCTCTCCTGCAATCCATCAAACCACAGCGCGCGCGCCTGGCTTGGCGAAATCTCCTTCCTCCCACAACTCTGTCGGCACATTGGCAAGCATCGCATCGCTTTTAAAAGTCTTTTTCACCCCCATGCAAACTCACGAAGAATCGCCTCCTCTCTCCTATCTTTTGTTGATTGATTGGGATTTGGCCATTGGACTGCTGCTGGACTGCGCCGACTCATTCACGGGGACTGCTTTTAATGAAGAAAACTGACAATGATGGCCCGATGGGTCTTTACTCTGCTAGTCCACTCTCTTGCTTTTTGCGTTGTTGAAATTCCCGTTGAAATTGCGAATAACGAACGCGGTGAAATACCCCGGTGTTGATCACATAGCTTTTGCTTTCTTTGCTGTTTTTGCTTGCTGCTGCTGCATGCTGCTGCTTGAGCGTATGGGGAGGAATGGGTGGTGGATTTGGGGGGTTTCGAGATGAGAGGCAATGCCCCTTTTTGGGCCCGTTGCACGGCCTGCCTGCCTGGCAAGGGAGGGGGAGAATGAGAGGGCAAACTTGTAAATAGGAAGACAGGACCAATACAAGAATCTCAAAAACCAAGAGAAAAGTCGGGGAGACAATGGATTATGCCTGGATCGTGCTGTAGACGCTAGACTGAGCATGGAAATGTCTCTAGGCAATGGGATGAGCGAACAAGGCGAATGATTAGAACATAATCATGTAGCCCAAAAGTGTGAAACGAGTATCAAGGCAGGTTGCAGTAATTGGCAGACGCGGTTGTGTGGTGTATACCGTAAAAGGCCTTCCAAAAATCATCTGTTAACGCCGTAACAGGCCCGGTAGTCTCTTGGTAATCAAGAGGGTAGAACGAAGTGATCACTTAAAGAGGAAATAACAGTAGTACCAGGCAATTGAGTGTATTCATGGTTTGAATCTATCTACAGAGAGCTCCCCTGCAATGGGCCAGAGGCTAGCGTGGCGGCTTGAGGCAGGGTGGTGAAGCATTGGGTAAAGCTGGAGCTCTGACCATACCGCTGTATTGCAACATAGTCCCTCACCTTCAAGTTTTGTTGCACGTCGATCGAGGGGAGGTGGAGAAGTGATTTTTTGAAATTTTATTGATAGTACTTTAAAATGGTATAGGCTGATAGATGTGAAAATTCTACAAAGATTGATGTATAACATGTCTAGGTTTGGAGACAAGGGGCTTGCGTAAAATGGTCGCTAAAATAACGTTTTTTATATAGGTTTGTGGCTATACTGGATAGTGGAGGGACGGGCGGCAAGAAAGAGTCTAGGTTGACAGGATGTTGCGAGGATGCCGGAGATGAGAGAATCATGGACTATGGTTCACTTTTCAGGGGTACCTAGCAACATGACCTCGCGTGAGCATTGCTACATTGGGAGTTGTAGTGTTTCACATTTTGCATCTTTTGGAAACTTGTTTGGATGGGCGGACTAAGCCAGCCACCAATTACTCTCATTTCTCTTTCTCACTTTTTTTTAAATTCCGAGGAGATTCATTACCTATACACAAGCATACAGCCTCCTTTATCTCAGCCCCACGCTGCTCCATTCAATCATCATTTCTCACTTACAGCGAGCGCCCAGGCCAATCCCCTGTTTATTCTACTTCCCCAAGCACATGCAATTCCCTTCTCTCATCGTTCTCCCGCACGGATCTCGCACAAACTCCCTTCCTCGCCCAGAATTGCATACCTCACGCCTCACATCCAACAATTCTGCCAAGTCTTAGCGCTTCCAGCCATGATTCCACGGCTCCTTCCCCGGCGTCTCAGTCTGGGCCCGCGCATATTCAATCGGCACACCACCATGCTGATAAACACCCTTCTTCTCCATCGCAATACGGTACAGTCTGCCAGCTTTGGGAACGCCTGGCGGGTCTAGGTTGCGTAGTTCTTCGCAGGCGTTGCGCATGCTGCAGTACATCCTGTATTTGCCCAAAAATGTTCAGCATAAACCCTCAAACACCATCAAATATCAGAATGAAACTTTGGCCGAGATTTGCGGTCCGGGATTCGTAGGTCCGGGAAGACTTGGAACGGCGGATTCGATTCTTATTGAGAGACTCCTAGGGAAAAGCGTACCGATTCATCTCCAACTCCCTCTCCTCCTTCTTCTTGCGTCTAAATAACATCCAAGCACGATGGATAGTCCAATGTCTTAGCGCACGCAGACGCGAAAGCCTCAAAGGACGGGGTGTCTTGGGATGTTGGAGGTGGTATCTGATCAAGGTAATTCGGGGGTCGATTTTTACGCGCTTGGAATTGTCTCTTGCGAGGGCGCTGCTTGTGGAAAATTGCGAAGTTTGGACGGCGGAGGGGAATTGATTGAGAGAGCGCATGGTGATGGAGGAGGATGCTGATGGGCGGAGACTGGGGGTGAGGAGGCGGAAGAGGGGCGTGAAGATGCTGGAGGTTGTCGAGGGCGCCATGTTGTCGGGTGGTTGGGAGACCCGAGGGGTCAATTGGAGGAGGAGGAGGAGGGGCGGAGATGGTTGGTGGTGGAAAGTGGTGATGCGTGAGAGCTCTCGAGAGCTTTCGCGATTGAGTTGGACGAGGTTCAGAAATTGAAGGTCGGCGGAATGGTTGATCCTTAGTAAAGCTTGGCGGCTCGTGTTTAGCTCGCTTTCGGATCGTGCCGAGGGGTTATTTTGGGAACTGCATTTTTGAGAGCTTCAACGTCTGGTAAAACAAGTATTCGAACGGATTTGATAGTTCCCAAGGCCCAATTGATTTCTCGTTGATTGAGACTGTCGGCCTGGAGAGAACCGACGGTAGGTCATCAACACGCCCTTTCGTCTATGTCATTTTGTCACCTAGGTTCAAGGTTCAAAAGGATTCAGTTATCAGACCCCACCGTCACCCCCACTTTGAGCTTCATCTGACATCCCGTCAGAGGCAGTTTCCTAGCTTTCTTTCCTTCTTTCCCTCCTGCGACTAACATACTCATCACCTCGTCACCCCGTGAAGAATCATCTGAACTGTCTACAACAAGTTCAAGCTTGAAATCCTTAGGGTACCCTACCGGATTTCCTTCCCAACCAGGTCGGAAGGTCCTGCAACACATCACGGAAAAGATGTCTATCCCAGCCGGACCTCACGTGGGAATCCTCCACAAATACGTCCGTATCCTTCAATTTCTCCCCTTCTCCATCTCCTATCAACCAAAGAAACTAACACTCCTCACAGACCAAAAAACTCACAGCCTTCGAACTCGGCCCCTCCACCTCCCCTGCCCCACCCAACCTCCTCCTCTGGATCGGCGGCCTCGGCGACGGCCTCCTAACCGTCTCCTACCCCCTCGCCCTCGCCTCTTCTCTCCCTCCAACCTGGTCTCTCGCCCAAGCTCTCCTCTCATCCTCCTCCAACGGCTGGGGCACCTCCACTCTCGCCCGCGACGCATCAGAACTCTCCAAATGCGTTTCCTATTTCCGCTCCCAACGTCCCAACGGCAAAATCGTGGTCATGGGTCACTCCACTGGCTGTCAAGACGTCATGGAATATTTGACTGGGCCAGGAGCACAAGAAAGACCCGCGATTGACGGAGGGGTTTTGCAGGCGCCTGTTAGTGATCGTGAAGCTCTTTTTCACACGCTCGGTAAAGAGACGTATGATAACTTGGTTGGGAAAGTTAAGAAGCTTGTAGATGGGGGGAAAGGAGGCACGATTCCAGACCTCGGTCCCCAGGAAAACATATTCCATTGTCCTGTCACAGCCTCGCGCTGGCTTTCTCTCCTTTCCCCAGACAAGAAGGGCGCAGACGACTATTTCAGCACTGATTTGCCAGATTCCAAACTAGAAAGCAGTTTTGGAATTATCCCGGGGAATACGAAGATGTGTTTGTTGTATAGTGGGAAGGATGAGCATGTGCCCGAGTGGGTGGAGAAGGAGAAACTGGTCGAGAAGTGGATCGGATTTGTGAAGAAAGGGGGCGGGAGCGTGGATGAGAGGAATAGTGGGGTGGTGGATGGCGCGACGCATAATTTGGAGGGGGATAGTGAGGGGATTGTGGGAGACTTGGTGGGGAGGGTGGTGAGGTTTTTGGAGGGGTTGGAGGGGGATGGGAAGGCGAATTTGTGAGGCGATGGGAGTTGCGAGAGGTTGTGCGGAATAAGTAGACCCTGAAAAACTGGGTGGCAGGCCTTTGAGAACATTTCCAATGGGCTTCGTACTTATATGCATTCAGTGATGACAAATGTGATTGAGAAATCCACGTCCCTCGAGTCCTTTCTGTTCTCGAGGGATATCTCCTGTGTGCTTGGAGCAATTGGGTTCTTCTTTATCTGGTGACTACTCCGAGAATATTCTCAGAAGCCTATTCTTTGCGAAATAGTGTGCAGTGAAATGTATAGAGTCAAGAGTTATAGGGTAAGTGTGGGAGATTGGGGGATTTGAAAGCGTGCTCATACAAAGGCAGAACTGGAAACGACCTTCAAGTCGTCGGAGCAGAGTGGATTAATATGACCTGCGGTAGAGAGTCGAGAATACCTGGGAAGGAGTGAAACAAGTAATACATAGGCAGGAACCAAACCTTCAGAATTGGGAATTGTCGCCACTGGCCAAACACGGCCTAAGTTCCTGGAGTCATTCGAGGACTGGTGTCCGCGGAAGCGTTGCGTAGTGTGCGAGACTGCCCTCCATACAATATCCCTGGTTCGCTCGCCGGACTGCTGCGTTGACGGAGCCATCACTTTTCGGAATATGAAGTCGCAAAGTCGAATCGGAATATCGGGGACCCCTGCTGCACCTGTACGGCCACTAGAAACATCAAGAGTGCATGTCACAAACCGACCACAGTAGACATCGTGCGACCTTGAATGCGATGGTGCTTGTTGAGTTTTTAATTTCGCGGAACCTGTGAATACAGAGCACCCTAGCAGCTGTGACCCGTTTGCAATGCCATTAAAATTCAGCACCCTGTATCCTCATCCACTGCCAGAAAACTCTAAAACTGGCATTCCACCCAAACCAACACGCCGGATCCATCCTCTACCATTGCATCTCGTGGGGTCGGTCACCCTTTCTCAGGCTGAAGGAGCTGGCGAGGTACGAAGTAAGGAGCTCCTCCTTCTTGATGGCGGCAAGGATGGCCTTGTCGACGGTCTTCTGGTCTTCTGCGCGGCTGGTGGTGGGCTTCTTCTTCTGCGAAATTGTTAGACCCAATGTTTCCTGCATGACCGTTCATATCGCATGTAGCAATCACACGTACCTCGGGCTTCTCGCCCTGCTTGAAGAAAGCCTCCTCTCCCTTCTTCTTGTCACCGGCCTCGCGCGCAAAGTACTTCTCGCTGGCAATCTCGTCGAGCTTGGCAGAGTCAACACCGGAGATGTCAACCTTGGTGGATGTGGCGATGACGTAGCGGGCGTTCACTCTGCGGAGAGGGACACCGTTGATCTTGAAGGGGCCGGTAACGAGGAGAACACCCTGGTCGAGGTTCTTCAGGAGGACGACACGCTTGCCACGGAAGCGGCCAGCGAGGAGGATGAGAACGGCACCGGGAACGAGAGTAGGGCGGAGCTTGCAGGCGTGGATCGACTTGCGGACCTGTTTTTGAACATGTTAGCTTCCCATGTTCGTAGAATGCAGATCTGCGCCCCAAAGCAAGCTGTTCTGTCTTGCGCAGTTTCGTGGTGCATCTGGCTCGTTCCCACTCTTGCCAATGAAGCCATCGCAGCTCCATTGCATCGCCACACCACAACCGTTGATTTTCCCAGCACATGCGCAATCCCCTCGTCGTCGCAGAGCGTAGCAGGAGCAGTAGAGACCAACCTTCTTGGGGGTGGCATCGTCGTCAGCCGGGTACCACTTGTTGGCCTTCTGCGAGTGGTGGGGCACCACGCGCTCGCCCTTTCCGAACTTCTTCTGTTGCGCTTCTACGACGGCCATTGTGAAGAAGAGAACCGCGTCGGGTCGAGGTCGGAGTCGGTTCGTTGGGTTGTTGGTCGTTGATGTCGTCGAGGTGGATGCTGGAGCCCTTTCGATATGATATTTTGCCCTACTCGCTAAGGGTTGATTTGTGTGCGTGGCCCGAGCTTGGCGCGCGCCTGGAAGCCGAAAATATCAGGTTGCAAAGATAAGGTCACGTGGCGATGCAATCTCGGGACGGAAGTTCTAGGATACCGAGTCCATGGGTTTCTATCTGCTGGAATATGTTTGTGATCAATCATATTCTTAAATATATTTCTGAAATGCTGGAAATTCAGATAGCGGGAGACAATCTCGAGTTTCTAAATAACCCAAATAACTAGAAATCTCCTTCATTACTTCGAAATATGCCATGACCAATGAATCTTTGCTGCCGGAGACTGGCACTTGCAGTACGGAGAAGGCGGCGCCGAGCGGCCCGCTAATCGACCGACGCGATGATGCCGTTTGGGCCTTTGGCGCTCAGCCTCGGTGGAGCTCCAACCTTGAAGCTCCAAGCTCACAAGACAACCACTCCATCACAATCCGCCCTCACCATCAGCCAATATGTCGATCTCGCCGTTGATTACCTTCAAGGCTGGGAAATGCGACCTCGACGTAAGCTTTGTGAAGCATCTTTACGCCCTGAACCCATACTGAGATAAGACAGACAACCTCCCAGCCTTACAAGGTCAAGCCAATTTCGACGCCAGGCTACATCTATCTCTACTACGAAGATGGTACGGAAGGCATCACTTCATTTCAATAAATAAGACACTGACATCCGCAAGACCTTGTCCACTTCTGCTGGCGCGAACGAAGCGCTCCCATGGACCAGCCCGAAATCGATCTCATAATGGTGCCTACCGACGGCTCATTCGTTCCTTACGAGAAATCCGACAAGTCCTCCTCCAAAACCAACGGCCGCATAGTCGCTCTCAAATTCATGTCCTCTTCTCAAAGACTACTGTTCTGGCTGCAATCGAAACCACAATCCAAGAGTGGCGATGCTAGCTGGTTCAGCCCAAGGGACACGAAGATCTGCGAGATAGTCCACGCTGTGCTGCAAGGCGAGGAAGTCAATGTGGAGAGCGAGATTGCGCAAGTCAGAAACAGCGGCGGCAGAGACGATGACGAGGATGCTACTATGGAGGACGTCCAAGACGAAAGCCACCGAGGAGGCAGCGGAGGTGCTGGAGCAGGTGCCACCGGCGGCGACATTCGAGAAGAGGGAGCTGGTGCAAGAGAGGGAGGAGCCGACGGCGGAAGAGCGTAGGTTGCATCTCCTATGGTTTGCATGGCTGGACACCACATCGGTCTACAGGCGTTTGGCACGGACTCTAAAGGAACGGCATCAAGGAGTGCAAAATGTACTGCTAGACAGAATACACGATTTTCATGCTCAAAGAGCTATGCCCTGGGTCCCGTGCCTATGCTCTCCGCCATGTAAACCTTCAAACTTTCGATGAACAATCGGCTAACACACGTCCCAGTGCCGCTCCTGCACCAACAGATGCCTCAGCCGCTGTCCAAAACTTTTTGAGATCTCTCCAGGGCGGTGTTCCAGGCGGAGCTGGCGGTATGCACCAACGCGAAACCCTCTACACTACCCTCGCCGAACTCCTCAAAGCCGACACCACCGTCCCAATAGTCGACACCCTCAGCATCGCCCAAATCGACTCGTGGCTTACCTTTCTTCCGCCATCTCTGCTTCTCCTTGCCCAAGAATCCGAGACCGGTGCTTTCAATCTGGCCGACGCGACTGCAGAGACCCAGCAAGCAGCGCTCCAGACTCTGAGCGAAGGACAGAAGAAGGCTGTGCTGCGGAGAGTGCTGAGGAGTCCCCAGTTCCACCAGAGCTTGATGAGCTTGACGTCAGCACTTCGGGATGGTGGCTTGCCCAGTATTGCCGATGCATTGGGTGTTAAGGTGCAGAATGGTGGTCTGCTTCCAGGTGGAAATCTGCCCCTTGGCGGAGGGGATGCTGTCGAGGCATTCGTGGAGGGAGTTAAGAAGCAAGTAGAGGAGGAGCAGCGCAAGTAAGGGCTTTTGATCCGACGAGCATGAAATAATGGTCTGGGAGTCAGTAATAGTAGAAAGCGTCATTCTCGGATCAAGCGCAGCCTGCAGTCCCCTTCGAATGACAATTCATTTTTATGATTTCATAGCAGCATGTTCCCTTCATTTTCTTCAGAGCCTGCAGCAGTCCATGGTACGAAAAGTGGTTTCCCAGGGGTTGTGTCGCTGGTGCGACGCCACTCTGTCTTAATATTGTTCTCAATAGAAAGGACAATAGCAAGCGAGCCGCCACACTAACCTGAACAACATCTCAAAAAGCCCACCCGCCTCTCCACCCCTCCCCCACAGCACAATCGCAGTGTCTCGGGGACAATAGGAACTCAATAGCGCTGCATGTCAGCAGAATCACGAGCGATGATTGGCGCGACAAGGTAAGCCAGGAAGAATCGGTGAACAGTGCGGCTGAGCTACGTGCCGCCGTCGTTTGCACTTCCTATTGTCAGCGCGTTTTCCTATTGTCGTTTATGCTTGTAGGTGCATCAATAGGAAACCTGGGAGTCACAAGCTTGCTGTATCTCCCCAGCTATTGAGGCCGGTCTGACAATAGGCTGCTGTTATTGTGCCTGATCCTATTCTGCTGTGCATTAAAAGTACTCTGAGGCTCCTCTCCTCGACTATTTGTTTCTCAACTTCGACATTCTCACTCTCCCATCTACAATTCTCTCCAAGCCACATCTTCAATTCTCCTGCAGGCAGAATAATACTTTGAAATACTGCCAATTGTTCAAAAGCTCCTCAAGCAGACATAACTATCTGCCTCTCCATCCACCCACCTTCCACATTCTCGATTCCTCCCTCCATCCTCCTCGTCATCCACGACGCGAAAACATTCGAGAAGAAACTAAGTTGTACACTACATTCGATCTTCCACTATCATCACCGAACGAACATTCAGCCACTCGTCAGCCTCTTCAGATACTGAGCCACTCTAATCGAGTGCATCTACACGCAACACAAGGGCACATTCCAACCCTCACACACTCACCACTATGAACACCCGTCCAAACCCACAAGCCCTCAAGCTCGCCCTCCTCAAAGCGCAACAAGGCCAGCAAGCACAGGGTCTCCGCACCACAACCACCACACCTCCACCACCACCCTACAGCAAAACAGCCTCCTCCCGTCCCACCTTCCCCCAAACCGCCTTCAAATTCGCACCCGGCCTCTCCATGCGTGCGCCCTCCAAAATGGCCCATCAAAACCAAATCGCCTCCCACGTCACCTCATCCTCCGATTCGGCCACCGACAGCGAGCCCGAATTCTCGCCCATCCGTCTTCACATCAACGCCCCAATCTCCATCAGCGGAAATAATAATGTGCTGCTGATCGATGCCGCGAAACATGCAAAGGATGTTTTGGAGGCCGTGGTTGAGGGAATCAGGAAGGGGACGATGGGGAATGCGGGGATTCCGATGATTGATGAGGAGGGACGGCCGAGACCGGTTGATGTGAGTGTTGAGGCGGGGGTTAAGGTTGAGGGGGAGGGGAATGTTGTTGGTGATGCGGGAGATCTGGTGAAGGCCGGGGTTGACTTGGGAGGGTTGGTGGAAGGGAAGGGGGCGAAGAAGGTTGGGAAGAGGAAGAGGGGTGAGAGTGATGGGGAGGAGTGTGAGGGGGAGGTGGAAGAAAGGGGTGCGAAGAAGTGTAAGGTTGAGAAGACGAGTGAGGGTGGGGCTTGAGGGTCTTGTGTGTGCGAAAATGCGAGAGACGAGAGATTTGATGGACTCGACATGGCTTCGATGGACGACTACAATGAGCTTTACAGGGGAGGACTATGAAATGGGGAGATCTAGTGATGATCTAGGAGATCGTACAGCTTTTAGGCTTGTCGGGGGCTCTGGTGCTTATTGCCTCACTCAACCATCCATCGACTACCACCATACACAAGTCTCCAGATCGAGACTTCGTTGTGTTATTCGACTGATACATTGCTTTAATCTTTGTTTAGCTAATTCGGAGCGCTGCTATTACAATATGATACCATTGCTCTTCATGCTCATTCATACTTCCACACTATGTTCCTCAAAGCTTGAATTTTGCCTTCGTTTGTCGGACTCAGGAGTGCTCACGTCCTGCACAACGACTTTTACACTCCAGTCTTCCGGAATCCACAGTAATCGCGACAGGGTCACCATTCCAGGAAGTGAATTTGACGAGCCTCCTCATATTCTCCGAACATCGGAGAACAATGGAATAGACCAAGTATTGAACTTGATTAAAAAGGGCCAGGAAAGAGAGAATAGGAGGACTGAAGAGAGAAGAGCTGAACCAGCTCCCTCTCCCTGTATTTATAGACCTTCTAACTTAGTAATAGCTTACAAAGGAAGCTTCTAGAAGAAAATGATGGTACAGTGGGACGACAAAAGTCTGAACTCCCTTCCTGTCTCGAACGTGTGGCAGTAGTTAGCTATATATTGAAATTTTTACAATATTTCGGAATATTTAAAATCTTTAAAAATATTTACAATTACTGGGGATATTCCCAATTATTGCAAATGTTTCCAATTACTGCGAATATTCCTGAATTTTAAAGGGGGGGTTCAGACTTTTGTCGCATGACTGTAGCCGTGGGCTGCTGTCGAGGCTGTTGCTTACTGTCGGATTTCGGCAAGTAAGCATGTGTCTGATACGATGATCTCGGTGCTGCCTAACTTTGAGGTGCGGAGAAGGTAGTAGGTTTCGGCCTGATGATGCATAAACTCTAGAGATCTTAGCCCTCCTGAAGTTTCGAGACATTATGAAGGACGGCCGATGAATTTTACCTTGAGGAAGGAGGAGGATTCCTGGTCAATCCCTGCCTTATTTAGCGCTTTCTTGACAAAGACTTTGAACTACTAGTACCTTGCTACTGCTGATTCGCTGCTGTCGATATCTTCAGCTACTGTCAACTCTGTATATCGACGGCAACCGACTCGGTGAAGCAAGTTTGTTGCGCAACTCACCCCTGAATCAAGCAGTAAGTCTTCGAATTCAAAGGACGGGAAAATGAGATCCTGGGTGAGAAACTAGGAAAAAGCTCCATCTGGTCTGAACGATCTCGAGACTCGCTGTTGGCTCTGAGAGAGAGAGAATCAAAGCGGACCCAAGAATATTTTTATAGCTTTCTCCAATTCGAGATGCCTGTCTGGTTGCAGGTGAGCCTACTCGCTGCTGTCGAAGGTAAACGGCTTTCAGCCTTTCGCGGGATAAGTTGAAAACTCCCAGGAAGGTATCCAGCATACTATTCTTCTGTGGTGGCGGTTTGAGAGCAGAGCACAACGAGCTTCATCCAGTCTATCTCACTGGCGTCAGGCTCGGGGCAGACGCTTTTGGCTTTGTGAGGGAAAGAGGATTGGTTGCTCGTTGAGGCGGTTTTGTAGCAGTCTTCTGGACTGGAAGACTGGAAGGCTTCGACTGATTCATTACCATCTCCGTAATGATTTGCTGTTGACGAACTTCCCAGTTGCTGTTGAGACAAGATCAGGGAAACACCTCTTAATTCGGAGTCAATTGAACATTTGAAACCTAAAATACGTCAGTCACATTCAAAATATGGAGATGGACTTGGGATCAAAAATATGCGATCTTGCTATTTCTGCCACACATACGCGGCACCCGAGTGCAGCTTTTCTTCTAAGGAGGGCAGGGTCTGGCCACAGTCGAGGCTTTTATATTGGCTTTGCTGTGGTGAAGGGGTCAGAGGTAGAGGTTCTCACGTGCAGCTCAAGCTCGACGACCTGAATAGCTCCGGGTATTCGGGTGAGGCTTCGCTGTCAGGTCAGTTTCTGGTGACGGTGGAGTAACCCAGATAATGTTCAGATGCTTCGCACTGATATGGCTGAAATATCCCATAGGAATCCTCGTTACTTCGCAGTACATCCAGGATTAAGCCCATCAGGATATCAGCCTATCGCAATTATATGTAAGCAAACCTCCTGCGTACTCAGGATCGTCAGATCACTGGTGCTTGGGGAAACCTGGGCAGTGATCTATGTCATAGTCTAGACAAGTGGACGTTGTCAAGCAGAACCCACAGCTCGCAAAACCCAAAGCTCGTGTATTCTGTAACTCAGGAGATCCGAGGTAAAGGGCCGTATCCATCTCGCGAGGTTGGATTCGTTCTCGTTCGCTCAATAGCTCGTGATAACAAAGAGGTGTATGCGCTCCCATCCCTATAACGCCCTTTGCTCCCAGAATGCCCATCTCGTCGTCGCAGACTTCCTCCAGCCTAGCCCATGTGTGACTGTCTATTTCTTTCCGCTCTTCTTGATGCCCTGGGCACCGGTGTTCAAGGGGCCTTTGGATCCTTTCGCCTTTGCTGCGAGTTCAGCCTTTGCCTTCGCATCTGTCGCAAAGTTAGTCACGGATCCCGCGCTCAGAATGACAGTGATCGTACCGGCTCGCTGCTTCTCAAGGAAAGCCTTGTCCTCCTCATCCATCTCCTTCTTCTCCTTCTTGGGAGCCTTCAAAGGCTTGGCCTTGCCACCTAGTGGTGGGGTCAGCAAATGTGGGGTATCAGTGGAGGGACGATCGGGTGAGTTCCATACCTTCTCTGCCGATTCCTCCCATTTTGTAGGTGTGGACGTGGGTAGTTTGGGACTGATTGTGCGAAAATTCGAGAATGTGGTGAGGATTTTGCGGAAAAGGCGAGATCTTTGTCTTCCAACCTCATATTTTGCGGTCGAGTCGGCGAAGTCTTGGAAGCCGACGAGGAAGCGCTAGTCCCGAAGAAGCTAGCGCCCCTGGCGACTTCACACAAGTCAGTCCATGGAACCTTAGACGGCGTCATTTCTCCACCATCGCGACTTTCCTCGCGCTTCTTCGACAACATTCTGAAGCAGGATAACGGCCGGAAACTCACCGTCATCAATCACACGTCATTGTCCTGTTTGCTGGACAATGCGCTGAAAGACAGAAGAGAAGAGACGATAGATACCCGGTTGGGCTCTTTCTCACACAGACTCGTCCTGGTCTTCACGCTAACGCAATTCTTCACAACTTCAGGCAGGGGATTCTACCGCCTCTGGACTCTCACAGACAACATGTACTCCACGGGCAGCTCAGACGAGGGAGAGATTAGGGACTGTGGCTTAGAGAAGGCAACTACAGCGCCGCCAAAGTTTGATGGCTCCTCCGTTGACCGTCTCGATAGAACACGCCCGGGTGATGCTGCGCAGAAGTCACTGAGGCAGAATGGTTTCAGTGCGAACAACAGGGGTCCCAGACAGAGGAGCCGATCTCCCCAACCTGGGCGCGGCCCACGAGGCTCCAAAAGAACGCGAGATGATGAGTACATCGATCGCAGACGCGGTGACCCACGAGACTTCAAGGTCCACTACGAAGACCGGCATTCCGATTTCAAGCAACGGCCTCGACCTCCATACGATGATGTCGACCGCAGCCAATCCAGATCTTCCGACTTGAGATATGACGACCGCGATCACTATGCCGACAAGCGTGCTCGAACGCGTAGCCGGTCCCCTTACCGAGCTCCACGCCAGGAAGAACTTCGAAGCCGTGGCCCTCAGTTCCACAAAGAGGGCAGTCATCCTACCAACTACTCCGACACAAACAAGCCTCGTTCTTACGGGTATGGAGACCGTGATGGTCGCTATTCCACCAGAGACCAGTCAGTGAGCAAACGGGGGAATGACCCGATGCCCGCTGACTCTACAAGACATGAAGCTAAATATGGAAAGCAGCATAATGATAGCACAAGTGATGGCTTCAATCTGGAAAAGTATGGTCCCCCTTTCAAGATCAAGGGCATGGCTGAGCAACCATCCAGGTCTGGCACTGCGGCGGAAGAACCTCCTCAACCCGAGGATTCTGAACCCGTAGATGAGGCGACTTTGATAGAGCAGCGACGTAAACGTCGTGAGGCAATCAAAGCTAAGTACAGAGGTTCTGCTACTCCTATGCTGGTCCAAGCATTGCAATTGGGGAATAACTCGAGCCTATCCTCACCAGGCAAGAACCAGAGCAGTGAGATTGATACTCAATCTAACCGATCAGGTAGAGTCATCCACGACCATACTACGGGAGCTATTACTGATGGCAAAGCAGCATCGCCTGCATTGTCTACCCCTGACACTCCGAAGGAAGCCCAGGATGGTACTTCCCCGCCAGCTTTCACCATCGCCAATGACAACGATCTCGCAAACTCGAAAGTTGACACACAGCATAACTCGGATGAAGATGGGCCCTCTGCTGCTGATTATGATCCCACGGCAGACATGAGAGAGGACCAGAAGCGTGATGTCGACCGACACAATGATGACCTTGGCTCAGGTGCGTATGACGAGACGAAGCGCAACTCGGAACAGGATGTACTTCTTCCTGAGGCTTCAGCTCCGCTCGTCGAGTCCAAGAAACCGAAGGACGACTTCGATATGTTCGCTGAGGACGATGACGATGACATGTTTGCCGAAGAGCCTACCGAGAAGAAACAGGCGAACGCGGAAAATAACGATGTAGCTAAGGCTGTACCCATCCCTGAAGCCAAAGAACTTGATGTGACCATGCTTGACAACTGGGATGACCCTGAAGGCTACTACAAAGTTATTCTTGGGGAGCTCCTCGACAGACGCTACCATGTTCAGGCAAACCTTGGAAGAGGTATGTTCTCCGGTGTCGTAAGAGCAATGGATGTTACGACCAAGCGCCTCGTGGCTATCAAGATTATTCGTAACAATGAGACTATGTAAGTTCCCCTCACGGCTCTACTTGATTGTTTTGCTGATGGAAAGTAGGCGTAAGGCTGGTAACAAGGAAATTGAGATCCTTGAAAAGCTGAAAGAAGGTGATCCAGAGGATAAGAAGCATATGATTCGCCTCGAGCGCCATTTCGAGCACAAAAACCATCTTTGTATGGTTTTTGAGCATCTGAGTATCAACTTGCGAGAAGTCTTGAAGAAATTCGGTCGAGATGTCGGTATCAACCTCCGCGCTGTCCGGGCTTATGCTCAACAGATGTTCTTGGGCTTGGGTCTCATGCGCAAATGCAACATTCTTCATGCGGATCTGAAGCCTGACAACATTCTGGTCAACGAAGGTCGCAACTTGCTCAAAATCTGCGATTTAGGATCAGCGTCAGATGCCTCCGAGAACGAGATCACGCCATACCTCGTCAGTCGATTCTACCGCGCGCCAGAAATCATCCTAGGCATGCCGTACGACTTTGCCATTGATGTGTGGTCGGTGGGATGCACCCTGTATGAACTCTACACCGGGAAGATCCTGTTCACAGGACGCACCAACAACCAGATGCTGCGTTCCATCATGGAGTGCAGGGGCAAGTTTACGACCAAGATGCTGCGGAGAGCGCAGTTTGCGGGTGTGCACTTTGACGAAATGTCTAACTTCCGTAGCGTGGAGCAGGATAAGCTGACTGGCAAGGTATGTGATCCTATTTTTTTCCTCTCTCTCTTTTTTTTTTTTTTTTTTTTTTTTTGGATATGACAACTCTGTATTCGCTATCCAATTATCCCCCATCTCTTGGGATCACCTGCATAACAACATGCTGTTCTCGGCGCCTGTGATGAACTGGAGCAGACCAGGCGCGCTTTCAGCGGCTTGGGTTTCCAACAACTTCTATTCTCCTAACAACGTGGGGGATGTGCTGCACCAATGCGGTCATAGCATTCCGCTCCTTATGCCCGCCGGCTCTGATTAGCCACACGT
This sequence comes from Cyclaneusma minus, assembly GCA_037179335.1. Taxonomy (NCBI): domain Eukaryota; kingdom Fungi; phylum Ascomycota; class Leotiomycetes; order Marthamycetales; family Marthamycetaceae; genus Cyclaneusma; species Cyclaneusma minus. The sequence continues at coordinate 125,927 of JAKZHN010000009.1, forward strand.
TCTTGATAGTATCCGGCTTCTCGGAACATTGAGGTCCCCCCCCCTTTGCACCAACGCCCTCGAGCAAGGCTCAGGGTAGGATGTCTCAGGCACTATCATCAAACCCCCGATCCGCGTTATCACCTTCCTCGGCTATTTCATACCCACTATATCCCGTCTATGATGCAAGCCCCTGTACGCCCGATCACATAATTAACATAACAGTCCCAGCTAATGTGTCAAACAAACAGGACGTAGTCAAGATCCTCAACATGACCAAGCCCAGCCGCGACCTGCGCACGCGTCTCATGGCAGCGTCTAAAGGTCTGTCTGAGGCAGAGTCAAAAGAGCTGACGCTGTTTGCGGACCTGCTGGACCGCTGTTTGGCACTGAATCCGGAGAAGAGATGTACACCGGCTGAGGCGCTGAGACATCCTTTCATTGTGAGGGACGGAGGGCTGATGATGAGGTAGGGCTGGTTGGTAGAAGTGGAAGTGGACGCAGGGGAGTGGTTCGCGATTTGCATGTGGCGGTTGAGAAAGTAGTGTGGAAGCTGGCATCAGTGGATGAGAGGGCTTGAGAAGCGATTGTTGGTTGAGCGGAGTGCATCTGAGTCACGTCGGGGGTTGGGGTCGGAGGTCTGGTGCGCAGGGGAGTGTGACAAAGCGGCTCGCTTCCAGACAGCCAACATCTGCCGTACTTGCACATCCACGTGAGCTGTATCTAGAAAAGCTCTCATCCCGGAATAGACTGGGACTCGGAGGTCCCTTTTACATGCGTACCATAGCGGCAACTTGGTGTAGTTTGGTCTTTTCTCCCTGTTCCTCTTCTAAGAAGCCGAACAGCAAATTCATGATCTTGCTTTATTGAAGTGCTGTCAATGAGGTTGATTAGGTGTCTAGACATGTTAGCAACCCGATATTTGGAATCAAAGGCCGGCGCCTACCTAGATAAGGGACGAGGGACTGAGTGGTTGATGGCACCTTGGCCCTTGTTGTGTGGGGCTATGATGCCCATGGGACCAACACTCCTCCAAGTTTAGAAGCGAGGTGACCATTGGCTCATTGACCGTGGGGGTTAAGTAGAATCTTGGAAGCAGAGCCTGGATTGTCATGGTTGATGGCTGCCTAAGAATATGGCAGGGGCAGAAGATGATCTATATAAGTTGTCCTCCTGGCACTCTTCTCCCTCCATTTCATTCTCCCGTTCCCACAGTCCGCACCATCTACTCACAATTGTCTATACTCCTCCATACTCTACTATGCTATCATTCACTACTACGCTATCATTCATACCATTCTCGTGTGTTACGGCCCGCTTCAAACATGGCGCTTCTATCATCCCCAGAGCTGAAGAACCATACCAAATGTGACAATGCATCCTGCACGTACAACAACACTACCTATGCCAGCGAATGTGAGGGTTGTGGGGCCACGGTTACAAAACCCGAAGAGAAGAAGGATGACAAGAAGGGTGATAAAAATGGCAAGAAGTAGATCATATTGAGTCTATAGTATGTGTTCATTACCTTACTCAGTATTCGAGCTACAATACTAATCTTCCAGCGCAGGACCATACGGTCTGCAACGAAAAAACCCAAAAAAGTGTGGAGAATCGCGCCATCTAGCCGTCATATACATTCATTTGGGCAGCCACCAAGATCTTTCATTCCTCCTCCGACGCGAATTTCTTTCAACGCGGCCTCTTCCACGAAATTTCCGTCTGTTTCATCCTGCTAGCACAGTCGCACTTTCACCAGTTACGTTCATACACATTCGTTTGCCAGAAAAAGGTAGCATTGTCCACGTCCCGTCTGACATGGACTTCCGTCTTGACCGTTTCACTCGAAGTCCACGGCCTCCTCCATCCTGCAAGCACGCTTCTGCGCTCTCAGCTCCTTAGGCCCTCATCAGCACAATTTCCGGCATCCACCGAGGCGTGGCCATAGGCGTTATGAGTTGGACAGTATGTAAGGTCAAGAGGAGGCGGATCCAGGCACTGACAGTTACGATGTCTCAAACACAATTGGGTGACAGGTGGTAGTTGGGAGGTCACAATCACATTCGTTTAACGCGTCTATCAAACTATCAATTGAATTTTTCACTTCGCATCCAACTGCCATCCATGCCATGAAGAGTCAGTCTACTTGTGATCGTCATTAGTGTGTGCTAGCATGGTAGTAAATTGATTCCCAATACAGCTGTGTTTATACTCCGTACCTATATAACTCCAACGACCAACACTGGTGTTCAGTATTTCATAAGAATCGTCGATTCGCCCAACATAGACAAGTTTGGCAACGTGACCTCCTCGCTGCATTGGGAGTCTGCAACCCGTTTTGTTTTGGGTCGGAATTGGAAAGTTTTGTATCAATCGAGTTCATCCAGCAACCAAGGCCATGCAGTGTAAACTAAACAACAGATGCAAGGGCAAGCCTTAATGCAAAGCTTTTCCCGCGCTAAAACTTCCTGACATGTATAATGTATTTGTCCGAGTGCATTGCAATCACGTGGCTACTGCTTATTTCTTATAGGCTCCCCTCCTTTGTGGTAGCATAGCTCTCCTTTCGATCACAACCACGCTACTACAAGGATCACACCTATGCTAGCGTGGGACCTCACCCCTTGGTGATTCCCACAGTGTTGGGCTTTTGATCGAAGTATCGGTTCTATAGTCATCGGCCGAAAGTCTGGGAATACGACCTGAGATCCCACACACTGCGTGGCATGATATGTTCTTGCAATAATAACAGCTAAGGGCACAGCTCAGAAGCAAACTAGTTGCTGCGTCTACGGGATGACTTTTTCCACTCATTAAACACGTCATTCTGCCGCTCATACCCATTGGCCTCAAGTCCATCCGCCAACATCTCAGCCCATTCATACGTTTCAACGTCGTCGCCGCTGAGGCGGTAACCTCCGCTACTCTCCATCTTCGTAGCAATCCAAAACCGCGGAAAATACGCTACAATCTCCCAGTCGAGCACGGCAGTAATGTTATTCCCATCGTCCGATACCATGATGTTGGTTGGCCCAAGATCGGCGTGGTAGAGATGAAAGAGATCGTCGATCTTTGGGGGAGGGGCACTAGAATTATCCGCCATGAAGTCCGTGAGCTCGGCGGACGTGAAGGGCCCAAAGAGTCGGGGCTTCCATGAGGGGTGGGGATGTTCGAAGGGGATTGAAGAGTTTAGGTAGGGCTCGTGGACGTTGAGACCTGAGATAGTTTCGAGGCGAGGGGATGTCTTGGTGGCAAGCTTGACGATGTATGACACAATGGTGTCTGCCAACTGTTGGCGTTGCTGTGCGGACAACTGGGGCCAGATCGTGTCTAGCATTTGTCCATGCACTCGCTTCATGACGATGAAGCTGCGGTTCATCTTTCGATCAATCCAGCTGTGAATGATCTCTGGAACTGGAATGCCCAGATCGCTTGTCTGAACAAAGCGAATTGTGGTGGCTTCCAGCTCGATGCCCTCGCGCCACGCCTTTGCTTTGCAAATCCCCGTTTGGCCAATGCTCCACGTTGCGCCCGAGGTTCCTCCCTGGTGGATTCGGTCCGTGTCACAGTCGCCTGGAGATGCGGAGAGATCTTCCTCGCTTGTTTTCTCGCGGAGGTAGTAGAGGTCATTGCCATCTTTCCAATGAGCGATGGATTCATCCGGTGCCATATCACTGTTCTCGATACGTTCGCAGACGGTCGAAGAACCAAGATGCCAGAGATGAGGAGCAACTCGGTGGACGGAGGACGTTATTGGGGGATCCATCGGGCTGCCAAATGATTAGTCAAGCAAACGAGTCTGAGACTGTTGGTACATACCAAAACATAGCTCGTCGTTGTAACCTGCAGGATGCAGTAAGAACCACGTGAGATCTTTGTGAATTTCAGTAGGCAATAGCCAGGGATAAGGTAACAAGAAATGAGTGGGAAAGCGTCGCGAGCTGGGTGGTTGCGAATGATGGCCTGGACGACTTTAAAAGGCTTTGGGAAGAGGGAGGCCGGCGGGAAACGTTGTCTGCGCGTTTCCTGACCGTGCGGACTGTCTCTTGCCGCCCCACGTGACATCGCGTGGGGGCAGCAGGCAGCTCTGTATGGCTGCCTGATCAACCAACATTTTCATCGTCTGGGGCAACTTACAATTTATGATGACAACTTGGACTCGCCAACAAGAAAAGCTGGAATCCTGAATCATTCCTGATACCAGAATCCCGGGCCTGCCGCCCTCGACTCGTCACCACACTGATCGTTCGCCAAGTTCTAACGCGGTCCTACACTCGATATAGCAGCCAAGCATGATGACAGCAAATGATAAATCTGGTCACTCGATCACTACCTGTGTGTGCAAGGCGGTTTCTCAGCTCCAAATGCTTTCAGTAATTTGATTGGCTCGAGTTATCGTCATTCGTCAGTCAACATTTTAGAACCGCATCAGCGAACAATTGAATATCAATGTCCAAAGGCCGCCACGGGTCCACGGAAAAGTTATTGCTTAAATCAGATCTTTCTCTAGTAATTGGGACTCCCCAGATATATCACATAGGTGGTCCAGGTACGGTCATTTGTGATATTTACAAACACTAGAAAAGTTCGTAGTGATAGGCCATATTCTAGCAGTACATGCTTGCCGACGATGTCCCCGACGCTCGCCAATTGATTCCACAGCGTTTCAGAGACACTGAGATATCTCTACCGTATTCGTACATAAAATGCACAGATGCATCCAAATTTGACCGGGAAAATCAAGATGTTCGAGGCTGGAAAAGCCTAGCGGAATTCAAATCTTGATTTGAGGTACCTTGGGGGTCGGTCTACGGGCATTTTCCCGCCCGTATTTCGAGAGCTTCCTCGCAGACTTTGGTATTCCAAGTTGCAGATGTGGCAAGGGTTGAGGGAAACAGAGATAGCGAGAGAGGGAGAGAGAGGGAGAGACGACGATGCTGCTCAGACTCTAAGTTCAAAGACGCAGCAGTAGCGAAGAGATGCAGTTGGCAAGATCCAACGATTCGGTAGCGACAGCGCAGAGCTGCGCGGGAAAGCACATAACTTTCAATGTTCGGCCTCACTTGAGTGCAGCAGCGCTTGGAAGCGTGAATTCACCAAAGTACGAAAATAGACAATTCACCCACCAAACAACAGACGAGACGCATTTGCCAAATACGCTGAAATATGCAGAACTTGAAGCAACAGAACGGCAGAGCGCGTACTGGGGAGTCTGGGAAGGAGGAGACAGGCTTTGTCGGCGGGACAGCAGATTAATACAGCGCGGCTAGGAGGCCATTCGGGAGACCATCGGCCATTCAGGAGACCTTCGGCCATTCAAAAGGCCTCCAGTCTCCAGAAGGCTGGAAGCCAACAGCTCCGGTACAACTCACAACAGACAGCTGCGTCGCTCAAGAGTCAAACAGCAGGTCTCGTGCGTGCACGTTGCCAGTTGGAGCCCTGGAGGCCGAATGCCAATATCGAAAGGCATCCTTCTCCAGACGTTTCTGCATCAAAGCAGGTGGCGGCTGTCGCTGAAGCATACGATCGTGAGCTCCCATTCGCTCTCGTCCCACGATTGGTGGTCGCACATGGTCGCACATCCAAATCCATTGGCTCCTCCCAAGCTCAACTGTCAAAAGCCCTCGTTTCGGCAGCCGCCTCGCCGCTTCGCCACCGAGAACAGAAAAAAGCAAAGAAGAAAATAACGCCAAGTGCAGCAACCCCATTGCGGAAGATTCCAGCCCCAGACGTTCTCATCTGAAGATACTGCAGCGGCTTCGTACACGCATGCGGCTGTATACTTGTAACGATGTAACCGTGCAATACGGATCTGGTACGCTTTGGCCCACCACCAGACGAAAGAAAGGCCGGAAGCAGTGATAAGGGCGTCTCCATGAAGCCTCGCTGCCACCCAAGCTCCTGCGAAGGTGTTTCTGCAGCCGCTTGGGTCCCGTTGCATACATCATGTATGCAAGACATGCCGGAAGGATCTCAAATCCTACAGCAGCCGGCATTCCCGACCCGTGAAGCAGCATACGCGTTATCATGGAAGCCTGGAGTGGATCAGATATGTAAGGTAAAGAAATGACAGCTAAAGTTGCAAAAGCCAATTCTTTTTGATATCTGCAGGAACAGGTACTCGTGCTCGGCTTTTTGTCTTAAACAGTACGGACCTACAGCAATCCGTACGTGCCATACACATATGTCTGAGTAGACGCAGACTCAGAAGTACAGAGGCACAAAGTGATCCGGTAGCATGATACGAAGTAACACATGCATCCTCCTCTTGGTTTTTGCAATACGGTAAACACCTTGACTCAAAGAGAGGTTGGACCCCTACCTGGTGGTGATGTCTCGGGTTTTAGAAGTGCTCCTCGGTTGGCACTTCCAGCAGATGTCAGAAGGAAGCGCACGACCCACGTGAGGTTTGACCGTTTGGTGTGACGAGATGCTATTTTTGAGGGGCTTGTGCGTGCGACTGCGTGGTCAGATTAATGCGATGCATGCAGCCTGGAGGCGAAAGCTGCTGGAAGCTCCAGTCAGAAAAATGAAGATACAATTGATGAATAAGGTGAAACATGTGACCATAGGATTCTTCGAATCTTCACATCGTTGAAGGCTGCTGCCTGTTGCTGTTGGCTGCTTATGGTACTCTCACCACGTGGCCAAAGGGGGCTCAGACTGAAAGTCGCGGGTCGCCGTTACCTCTGTCTCGGGTACAGCGAGCGTAGCGGTGGTTTGCTTCTCAAACCTTGGACTTGAAGCTATCGAGCTATCGAAAGCCCAGAGAGCGCTTGCTTTCGGCACGGCGCTGGAGAATCCCACGGCGGCAAGCTGTGACGACTCGTGCACTCCTTGCCTTGCTAACCCAGAACTGGATCTTCCCGACGATGCGGTGAGGACCACGCTAAGTCGGGTCTTGGGCCTCTTGGCGGCTTCGACGGCTAGGGTCCACTTGCCATTGGTGCTGACACCGGGGATCTGCTGCAAGTGCCAGCCAAGCGGTCCTATGTCGTGGGGAAGGCTGAAAGCCGAGATTATTATGTTGCTAATCACATTAAACAGCATTTGATCCAGCAAATTAGACTTTCTGGAGCCCTTCTTGGCTTCAGGTGGAGCATTCGGGGCCTTGGTGACAGCGGCAGTTCCTGCCTTCAATAAATTCCCTTGCATCTTGGGCCTTGAAAATGCAACTTGATTCGGCTGGTCCTGTCACCGAGCCATTCGATCAACATAATCAAACTCCCGAGACGGATGAAACAAACCGGCCGTGAAGCAAAGATGCTGGTTTCATCAAGTTTGGGACTCGAGGCTCTTTCTGGCCCGTTAACGAGATGATTGACGAAGCGATGAATATGATGGCATGCAACCATGTCAAATCAGCGTGGTGGCAGTGAAACTGGGCGATCATTAGCGGTAAATAAGTCCATGTCCCAATGGAGAAAGCGCATACGAAATATAGGAGCAAATAATGTTTAATCGAATCTGGTAGTGCGCGTCAATTGCGGCACCCACCTTAATTCTCTCGCTCTGTCTCTCCCGTTGATTCGTTGAGAGCGCCACACTGAGGGTGTCGTCGCTCGGAGATTGTGCCATCGGCGAATCAGAAGGCGATCCTACTCTTAAAAATCTCCGGGGTGACACATTATATTCCGTGGCAGGGACCTCGAAATAAAGATGTGACTGACATCGTGACCACGAAAGGCTCCACAGCATCCAGAGTTTGCTCTTGCATTTTCCTGTCCGAGGCTGGCCAGCTGTCATCATCGGCTTCTCGAACATTGCGATTGCCGATGAGAAATATGGAAGCCGTCAGCTCCAGCGAGCTCTGGCCGGAGCACGATGCTACGCCGTTCGGGGCAAATAATGCGTTCCCCTGGTGTCTTGAGTGCACTGGCCAGGCCACAAGGCTGGGGGCGGCCATGAACTCAGCGTGTCGCTGCAACTTGACGCTGTGTCTGGAAAAGTGAGGCGGGTTGAGGCTGATCTTGCATTCCAAATAGCCAATAGGCGAGCCACAGCGTCTCCATGACACGATGGTGCCGCACCAGTGGCCCCCGGACGAGGCTGCTTCCCCGACGGCCGGCGTGTGGCTAGCAGGAAGTCGTGATGTCCATGGGCGCAGCGTTTGCCGTGTCAAGGTGTCCCGCAATTAATGCCTGGCCCGGGTGGGTGTGAGGTTGAGACAGAAGGATGTGCTGGCAGAAGGCCCTTGGCTGCTGTGAGGATCGCGTGAGTGGTGGATGGGTGGCGCCAGCTTTGGTGGTCCCGAGCCTCGCTGACAGGAAAGCGGCGGAGGATTGAGGGCGTCAACATATGAAGGTATTGGCGGCGAGAGCGACTCAGGCCGACGATGATTCAATAATGTGGTTGTGACTTGTGAGGGTTGGCGATGGGGAATTCCAAATGGCGAAACTCTCAGCTCGGTCTTGTCAACAGCGATAACGAAGGCCTCAGCTTAGGTTTGCCTGGCACTGGCATAAGGCGAAGCTTGATGCCTCAGGGCGAGATTTACAGTTTTGCCTGGCTCGCTTAGCCCCGCTAGCGGCGTGTCTCTTTTCTCCATGCCAAACCGCCAAACCCAACCCATCACCACTCGGCAAGAGATGCAGTCTGGAAATTGAATTCGAGCACAATGCTGGCCGTTATGCAGAGCTGGCCCCAGGCCCACGGCAAGAAGCACAGCAAAAGGAAGCAGGCCGTGGGCAACGGCTCACCAGATCACCAGATCGGAAAGTGGGAAAAGGAATGGAAGATGGGAGAACGAGGGACGCGCGGGAACACGAGCCAGCCACAATCATCGATCCCCGTCCCCAGCACTGCGATTTCCTCAATCTCATGCTCCCAGGGCCCACCACGCGATAGGCAGGCATGGCAATTTTGTGCCAAAGCAAGGCAAAGGAGCTTCGTCTGCACCGCGATCAAGTTCACGAATCATGCTATGTCAACCGGACAAGCGCGCAGCCCAGATGTCAAACCAGCGCCCCAAGCGGCCTAAGCACTTTCGGCCAGCTGCCCGGCGCATTATGGCGCTGGGGATATCCCTAAGCAAAGGGCGGCGCAGGCTACACCAGCACCCCGTATGCGCGGCAGCCAGCCAGCCGACCGTCACGACGGCGATCCACCACAGCTTTCAGCCTGGCCCAGTCTCGCCCGAGCAATCCGTCGTGATCCAGCACTTCAGAAGAAGAAACCGCCGTAACCACCAAGCCATGCTGTGCTGCCGACGCAGAGTAAGGGGCAGGCCTCAACGAAGCCGTGTCGCTGTGTTGCTGCAGAAGGCACATCCTTACCGCCTCTGTCGCCGCCACCGAAGTCAGACTGGGCGGCCAGGCAAACGGCATTATGCATCAATCACCAACGCTGTGATGCCCTTTGATTCGCTGCACCGGCCGATCAGTCAGAATACGCGGGGGCCGCCGTCTGGGATTGGTGGAAGGGGGTGTGGCTATGGCGAAAGTGGTGAGTGTCTCGCCTTGTCCATTGCCATCTGTGAATTCATCCAATCGCTGGGAGCACAGCGCCCCAAGACGTTGTTGTCCCATTCTGCGCGTCAGGGGGGTGGACGCGGGAGCCTCGCCTGCCACCCCCCTCCTCTGGCCCGGCCGCCCTATTGGAATGCAGGCCCACGCTTTATGACCACCACGACGCATATTTGTGATTAGGTGGATGACGACGGCAATCCTTGACTCTCACCCTAACTGCTCCATCCACACTAGCTCCGTGGAAGCCGGGATTGTGACTCCAAGGTTCCATTCCTCACGGGCACGCTATGTGCTAAAGTAGCGCCACACATCCTGGCTGGCAACAAACACGCGTCTAACCCAATTTGACCCATGCGCGAGGTAGCCTCCTGGTCCTTGTTCGATCCACCCAATCCAATTTTGGGGACGAAACTATATTCATCCATCCAGACCCACAAATTGGCTCGGCTCCCTTCTTGATACCTTAACCTCATCTTTTCCATCATCGTGCCCGCTGAATTTGACAACCTGTCTCTTGGTCTTCCGAACCTTCATAACGGAGCCTCCTCTCCCTTGGTTGCTTGCACATATTCGCCCAGATACGAACCTGTCGATACTTAATACTCCCGCCCCAAGGATCCCAAAGGCCGTTTCACATGCTCTCTCTTCTGAACTTCCTGGTCTTCAGTCCTTCTAGCTTTCTCTCTTCCTCTAGCCGGATCTCTCTCGAATTCTAAAATGGCCGTCACCGTTGTTTCCTCGCAACCCATTATATGCCCCAAGGCCATTCATCCACAAGCCGTGGTGGAACCATCCCAGAGATTCGGACTGCCCACTCCTCCAGCATCGCCGGATACCGAGTATGCCAGGCCGCCTTCTCCACAGCAGGTCCGAAGCCGCAAATCGACATCATCTCGAAATCCGACACCTGAGAGCCGATTAGGGAAGTGCTTGGGAAGAATTCAACTACGCAGTATCCTCGGCGTCGGTGCTTATGGTGTGGTATACAAGGCCGTTGATGTTTCGACCTTGCAAGTGTACGCCGTGAAGGCGCTCAGCAAATTCAATGCCGATGGATCGCCGTTGGACCAGAGACAGCAGGATTTCCAGAGGCGCGAGATTTCCCTTCACTACCAGGCTTCCGCACATCCAAATGTTGTATCCATGCACAAGATCATCGACGACCTGGATTGCACCTATGTGGTGATGGAGTATTGCTCTGAGGGTGATTTGTTCTCTAATATCACCGAGCGTTGCCGGTATTCTGGTAATGAAGATCTCATCCGGAGTGTTGCCCTTCAGATCTTGGATGCAGTTGCCCACTGCCACCGCCTTGGAATCTACCATCGGGACTTGAAGCCGGAGAACATCTTGGTGGCCAACCAAGGTCGGGATGTAATGCTTGCCGATTTTGGACTCGCCACCACCGACCTCTACTCCGTAGATTTCGGATGCGGCTCTACCTTCTACATGTCACCAGGTAGGATACGACCATACCCATCCTCCCCTTGGCCCTACTAACCTTTTTCTTTCTTGGAATTTAGAATGCCAGGATCAATCCCCAAGGAGTCCATGGTATGCCTGTGCCCCTAACGATGTATGGAGCCTGGGTGTTATCTTGGTCAACCTGACCTGTGGCCGCAATCCATGGAAACAGGCTTCTTCTGAGGATTCCACATTCCGGGAGTACTTGAAGGATCGTCAATTTCTGAAGACAATCTTGCCTTTGTCTGAGGAGTTTGATTCTATTCTTGCCAGGGTCTTCGAGCTGAGTCCAGCTCGTCGAATTTCCTTGAATGAACTTCGCTGGAGGATTCTGACATGCCGTCAGTTTGTGGACAATCGCCCTGCATCTCAGCGTTGCGCTCCGCGCTGGAGCTCATGCCAGGATCTCTTCACTCCACCAACTTCTCCCGGTCACATGTCGCCCAACTTTCCAGGCTTTGTCAACTCGCCTTTTGCTGTTCCTCAGCTTGAGGTGCCCATGCCTGGCCCCGTTCTCCTTGAACTTTCTAGTTCTTCTTCCTCTTCCTCTTCTTCTACTTCCTCTGTGGATACCATGATGTCGGACCGCTCGGACAATTCCATTGGCAGCCTTCCCGAGGAACTTTCTGAGCCAGTTGCTGTGTCGCCCCAAGCTACTGGATATGGCCAACTGAGTCCTATTGAGGAGAAGGCGCCTGCTTTCTACGACAATGAGTCCGCCTCGTATGGCCAGGCTCACTTCGACAACTTCAGCACCCCTGAACCCAAGGCCAACTGGCATGCCGCCGAGGCCGCACCAAATACGTTTTTCATGTACCCATACATTGCGCCATGTACGGTTGGGTATTAGATCCTGTTCTTCAGTGATCATGGACTTGTTCCTTGAAAAGTTTCATTCCATTGTAAAATTTGGTTTGTTTTTCAGATTTTTACAAGAGGCTATCCTGTCCATGGAATATATCCTCTGGAATTGCCTGGAACATCTAATTGCCTGGAACATCCAACTGCCCGGAGTATCCAATGGAGCTTGAGCCGGACTGTTCCTGGAAGATCCCGGATTTGCCGGACATGCATTTTGGTTTTACGTACTCTAATGCCGAGGATTTCTTTGTATTTTCTTTTCTTGGTCGAGGAGTGTACACGATGTGCGCACGCCCCATGGCACTGGAGAGGACGTTCTCTTCAGCATTTCCACGGAAGATTGTTCTGTTTTTTTGAGCCTGGACATTTGTTATTGGCGCGGCGTTAGGGATACAAGGGAACGATTGCAGCAGCTCTTTCTCCCGGTGCAGGATCCATCCATCTCACCCCTCGGATCCGCTCACTCACCGGATCCGTCCATCCTCTTCCCGCACCTGGATGGAGAACCTCTGAACCTCGACTGGGGGAGCTGGAGCCTTCCCTGCAGCACACTTTACGAATTTACGTCGCGATGATGAAGGAAGGAAAAGGAAAAAAGAATATGGGCAGGCTTCAGTCAAAAGACTTTTTGTTGCATCTGGGAGTTGGGTTGTTGCGAAGTATAGTTCGACTAGATACCCATTGGCTTTTTTATTGGACGTTGGGATGATGGGACCGAGGCCGCTTGTGGCTCGGTCTTGCTTGCACTTTTTAGACGGGAAAGTTCCATCCTGGATGGACTTTTTCATTCATTCTTTCATGTCTTCTTGAGACGACTGGCTTGAGGGGGGAGCGGGCAAGCAGTCGGGAAGACTTTACTTCTTGTACACACTTTACACATTTGTGGTGGATGGGATGAGGAGAAGGAGGGGTGGGGAAGTCAGAGGAAAATCTAGACTGATACCCTTGAAATCTTGATGTGTTCAACACGTCACCACTACTACCATTCTCTGCGTCGAAGTATTCTTTCTCTACGTTGTCCTACCACGACTTCCCTTTCTTGGGTTGTCCTACTGCGGCTTCTTCTTCCTTGGGTTCTCACCGTTCTCTTAATGCTTTGTATTACCATGTCTTCGAGGTTGCACAAGCTGAGCCCTGCAAGCTAGGTAGGTATCAGGACTCATTCCGTTGGGTCTCTCACCCAAAGATCCGCCTGCCTTACGTGTGACAGCGCCCTAAGCATTTTTGACGTCAACTCAACGGCTTTCTTTCTAGACGATGTCTTACATCGAACTCCGTGCCTTAAACGCCACGAGGGGCATTGATTTTCCCGATGTTGACGCACTTTCATGACATCAGACGATAACAGCTCTTTCCTTTTCGTGGGACACGTGCAGATCGCGGCGTATCGAATCCCAAATGCTTCCCAAATCCCAAATGGGCCAATCGTCTAAGAGCCTGTTATCTCGGGTAGGTATTCCGTGATTTTCTCGAGGGAAAGCAAAAGTAAAGTAAATTTAGCCAAAGCCTTGCAGAAGGGTAACTACTACTAACTTTGGATTTTCTTATGTCCATCAAGTTCCAAATATCCTCGAACACCAAACACATAGCCTTGCGAGATAATGACATCCAATGAAGCTGCATAAAGTTAAACTCAGGACCCCTCTTGCATCAAAGTATATCTTCGGCGAAGCATTAGGTTGCTAGGCTGCAGTTGGAAAAGTCTTGAAAGGACAGAGAACACGTTGAGCGTCGGCTTGTTTTCTGCTTTTGGCTTTGCTGCTTATTTCCGGACTGCCGGAAGCATGTTGGTGTGAGGCTCAGAGTTGGAGAAGTCAGAGGAGTCACGATCGAGGGAGGAGGAGAGGAGGGAGGAGAGATGGGTGGGTGGACGACAAGCGTTTTTTGCGAATGTCCAAGCATTTTTGTGAGATTGGGGCCAGAGGTTACGTGTTTCCCATGTGTCCTCGTCGCTTCGAGTGACTCGAAAGTGAGTAAACTCGAATTTGGGTCTTTACTCTTTCTGCTATTGGAAGAGTCACCCATTTCCATAGACATCGTGAGTCAACAGCCTGAGTTTTCTCAAATCTCAACGGACAGAACCCCGTGACCGGGATTGGACCCTTTTCGCCGCGTTTCTGTGATACATCGGCTCTTAGCCCTATTCCAAATCTCCAAAAACCTTAAAGCTTGTTGATGACATTAGTTGGCGGCTGATCACGTCAACGTGACTTTCAGAAACTTCTTGAATCCCCAGAATGCGGGCAGGAATAGACCTGGCCAGGCTTCCTTGACTTCATTCGATTAGAACTTAAAACGCAGAAACTCTCTTTTAGCTTTCTGGTGCCTGCAGCTGGCAGCCTGGCTGGACGCACGGCAGCCTTCTAGAATACTAAACAAGGAATGTGGGAGCCGTCTTATCCGGCGACAAGCTTTTCTGACGCAACGGTTAAGGATTGTCGTTGCTGGAAAAGCCAAGTCTGGATTCTTTTTGGAATATAGAGTTTTTTGGGTTGAAAGGCTTGGGATTTGGAATGCTTGAGAAATTGACTGATTAGTGGACTTTCGCTTTCCCAACTCTGATGCGGAGTGTGGAGTAAGGACTGAGGATCTCGAGTTTTACTTTTGCCTGGCTGGGCGAAAGATGAAGCTATTCAGGCCCTGGCAGCTGACTCGGACGGTCTAGAAGCGTCTTTTTTGGCAGATCGTTTCGTCATTTCGAGAGATCTTCGAAAAGAGCCGTCTCTTACCGCACGAGCAGGCAGGCTGGCATGAAGAGCAATGGTGAAAACAGCCGGGTCCCGAAGGACGTGATTGATTCTGACTATCTGATACATATGCGCTCCACTTCTGCCTGCACCGTCAGTGCACCTCTCATGGCAGCCTTCATCGTTCAGTCTTCTGAATTCTCAAATCCCATGCCGAGTCGTGAAGTGGGAAAAGGCCTTGGGAATGGGGGCGTCCCGCTGCTGCATCCGGCAGCACATGATGCTATGCAAGCAATATACGCATCCCTTCCGCCCCGCCTTGCTTGCCAACACATCAAAGAGGACTAATCGTGGGCCAGCCCGTCCATACCAGAAGTCCACCAACGAATGGAAGCTCAAGCAGCCCAGCACACCCTCGGAGAAGTTAGTCCTTGGCACACCGCCGTTTGTTAATTTGTCTAGCCACTTTGTGAAAGCGAATCAAGCGTGCACAAATGCTTTTTCGCAGGCTGGTAGCACGGTTTGTGGGGAGGCTGTGTGTTGCCGTTTGGAGAGACGCGGGCATATTGGGATTTTTTCGGCTTTTGAAAATTGGGAGGATGGGCCTATGGGGATTTGAGAATGGTGAGGTTGGGTCATCGAGCTGCATGGAAGGTTTTATGCACGGGCTTGCGGTGGAGGCGGGTGCGTGGAAGGGAGCACGGTGTGCGGTGCATAAATGTGCATGGGGTTTTGCTGACTGCAGGTTGAGGGATAAGTGGAAGACTGGATGTCCTAGTAAGGATGGAAGATGTTGTGCTTGTGTTGCCCTGGGCCTTGCGCCTCCTTTGTTTTTGACGATGGATGCATTTGGGAGGTTGGATGTGATTGTGGCTGGGAGGCAATGTGAGGCGATGTAAATATGTTTTGGTTTACGATGGAGCGATTTTGCTGTGAGTAACGGCATCCCTGTTTGATACGAGTATAAGCAATGGATATAAATTGGGAATTCTATTATTACAAATGAATTAATATACCGAAGCTACTCTACTAGAAACCGTGCTTGTAACTCCAAGTAGTTAAATTCATTGGCCATGGATCATCCAGGCCAGGAGCTGTTTTACCTTTTTTACCGTATTTGAATTCTATAGAGCAGCTAAAAATAGCGTTTACCGACAGATTATAGGGTTTATTACCATGAACCAGGAACCTTGATTTGGTTTTTAAGAATACGTCGGATTATAAGGATAATACGAATTCTGGAATAACAAGGCCAATGGCCCAATACATCTTGATCTTGCTTATCACATTTCGCCTCAGGAACGTGTATGCTTGTTCTAAGGCTATTAGCAATGCATTCATCTAATACATCATGCCATATTATTAGTGGCTATCATCCCACACCAGTAATGCAGACCGTCTTGGGACTTGGAAGAATCTTGGAACATGGGATTTGGCATCCCCACGAGAGTTCGAACTTCGATGTCAGAAGTGGAGACACTACAGCGGCACTCCCCGCGATTTGCTATCGATAACGGATAAGGCGCAGCACCGGAAGCGCCGGAAAGCTTGTTGCCAAGTCTCGATGTCACAAAACACATCAACTTCTGCATCGTGACTTCGATCTTCGCCCACCCCATTCTATTACTTGTTCCCAGATATTGACTTGACTCGTATTCTGTCACAGTGGGACTAACTATGCCGTCGGGAGAGACGTTTGGCCCGTCAGCCGCCGAAGCCTTGTTTGAGTTCTCGGGTTCTTGTACCAATGTCGCAACATTGCATGTGCGCCCTGCCATCGCACCAACAGCGGGAATATCTAGGTACACACCACGTACGAGAAGTCAGGTCACTTGTACACGCAAGACTTGAACAGCCTCTCCCGTTTTTTGACTTTGAACGCACGAGGGACGGGGATCCCCATGGCAAATATCGATCATGGATCAGGGCTGCGGGTGCGTGACACACTGGAGTCTGGGGATGAGCTTCGAGTTTCCTTTTACGGTGACTGTCCTACACCTGCTTGTCTTGTCCAAGGCTGAGAATCTGGGTTCAGCCACACGATGAGGCAGGAAGTTCGAAACACCACCGCTGCGGTAATTCATGCCCCTTTTCCTAGCCGTCCTACCGTAACATCGTTGTTATTGGCGACGGGAGGGTCTACAATCCTGTTTATCCTGTCGTACTAGTGTACGGCAAATACGCCCGGTAAGCAACATATGTGCTGCCTTGGGTAAGGGAAAATCCCCTGGGTGGGGGGAAAGATGGCTGACGATGGTGCATATCAAGTTACCAGCCCGCGGCAGCAACATCATGCACGATACGGTGTCTCGAGTGTGATAGTACGCTTGTACTGCACATGTGCTCCCTCGTGACCATTTTTCATGTCTACTAACAGCCGCTCACAATTCCAAATGTGACAGCTTCAGATCCGAGATCCGGCTGGCCATCTGTGATTGTGCCGTTCAGCCTGGGTTGGAAGTCCAGCCACGTAACGGATTGTGATGGGCTATGTTTCTGATAGGCCTGCCCTATATCAGTTCGACCAAAGCCTGCTTTCCCGAGTGGCGTGCAGAGACAGAGACGCGCAGCGTCTAACGGCCACGTGATGACGGTATAACTGGCTTCATTTTATTATTTCTTACTGCTTTGCTGGAGTTGAAGATTTTCAATCTAGCACCGTGGCGGTGCTACGCTAGCGGGTAGCCAGCTGTGGAACTTGTACGCATATAACAATAGATCTCAAGCTCCCGTCTGGGCCAGGAAACTGCTGAGAAAGGACGCAGCAAAACGTCGTTGTTGTCTGACACATTTGTGGCGTTGCTCGGAGTTTGGAATGGAGCAGGAATGAGTGGGCATTCTCCAAACCATGAGCTCCCCTTTCTAGTTCATTCTTCGAGCAGCTGCATTCTCGGTCCGCGCCACGTTGAACATGAAGGCTGCTTAAATGCACGCGGAGAGAGCCTGGGAGGAGTTGTTTCTGTTCCTGGGATGTTCAAAACTGACCTCCGAATCATCGAATCGAAATCTCGTAGTCGGATTCTATTCCTTCAAAAGCAAGCCGGCGAGCAGCCGCTCGGCGCTGCTCATCCCTCATGCAAGCCTCTTTCTTCTGTTCATACCAATCCTCCAAAATCTTCACATCGCCCTTATCAACAGTATCCTGCACAGTCTCACACAGCGCCGGTAAACAGAAATGCGGGAGCCATGGCGCGCCTTTCCACACCAATTGCCAAACCCTGCTTTCCATCTGGCCGTCCTGCCCCCCCTCTGCTGCGCGCAGCGTGACAAAAATCCTCTCCAGCGATTCATAAAGTAATTTATCTTTCCAATTCTTGTACTCGTCTCTAGCACGCTCGGCCTGCTCTATAGCTCTGCCCAAGGTCGTCAGGTCTGCACCGCCGTTTCGATATATAGCGAGGATGCGGCCAAAATTATCGTTTATCGTTTTTAAACGCTCAGGCGGCCAGCCGAGAACCTTCGCGTCTATCCAGCGTTGAAGCATCGCCAATCTGATCTCTTTCTTCATCGGGGCTGTACGGGCTCTGATGAGTTTTCCAACGTCATCCTCGGTCCGCGATATGTCCGACAGATCTTCTTCTATGGGACTCGGCGAACGTCCTGTTAAAAGGCTGCTCCACATCATGAGGGCGTCAAAAGCCATCCCGTTGACCTGTCCTTCGGGGCCGATTTCCGTGAGTTCGGCATAGGCCAACTCAGCCACCAAGTCACAGTCCTCAGAATGCTCTTCGGGAACTCGGCGTAGAGCATAGATGTCCGATATAACAACTGAACTCTTGTTTTCCATCAAACCCGGATACTTGAACTCCAAGTTCTTGGGAGAGCCCTCGACGAGGAACTCAAAAGCGCCCTCGGGGGTTGTCGCATACTGCGGAGGATCGCGGGGATATCGTAATGCTAAGCCTGTGATGATCTCGTACACATTCATGGCAGAGATGAGCCATCTCTTTCCTTCGCCTGGAATCGGAGGCTGGATGGTAGCGCTAAACCGATTATGTTTCTCATTGTCGTCGGTACATGGCGTTGGCTTGTTTCCTGGGTTTGACTTGTTAATTCTGTGTCAGAATGAGATGGGTACCTAGGTAGGTAGCAAGGGATTACCACGTGAGCTATAATATGCCAATCCGGACGCCGCTGTCAGAAAGAGAGCAGCAAAGACTGCCGTTCGAGCTGAGCCTTTGCTTTCCTTGGGCGTACTGCTATGATAGGATGAACGGTGTGAGAATGGCGGGGTGAGATTTGGGGCGTATCGAGGGGGAGAGAAGATTGGACATGGTAAACGTAGACATCGTGCCGATCTAGCAGTGACAGGTGTTCTGGAGACCAATGACTTGGAGGCTCTCATATTTCAACAAGTGGAATATGATGCCAAGTGCCAACCAAGCAGCTTCAATGTTTGCAAAAATGGGAGAAAACCGAAGAAACAACAAGATACATATATAGATAGAGAACAAGCTGAATAAGCTGAACAAGCTCGACAGGCAGAGTAGAACAGATGGCCTGTTTGTATTAGAGCGCACTGTCGATGATGCAGGTGGAGCGCTTTGCCATTAACTGAAGTCTTGAAGAAGTTGAGGATTGAAGTTTCACGATTCTCGCTTAGCTTCCAATCACGTGACCATGCAGGGATAAGATAAGCGGAGATAAGATAAAGTTTGACCACAATCAAGGACGTTGCACGAAACTCACGAAGAACTTCAACACCATACATCTCCGCATCACGACATCAGCCCGCGGACTGAACTTACAATACCCCAATTTGCTGCTCGCGAATTGAAGTTTTTTTAATCAGGGTAACAGAAATTTAAGGCAGGGGGGAGGATGGCTAGCAAATTGAAGACGGTGGTTGGATCTTTCCAGCCACTCTATTGTCCCTCAGTTAACGATTTTTAGGGTACCAGATTTGTCGATGATTGGCCTATATCCCGTTCTTTCCTTTCTTTCTTTTTCTCTACCTTGGGATGTTGTGAGGGCGAGGAAAGTCACATAGAATACGATGATGGACGATGCAGTTTTCGTGTCGAGCGGGCCTTCGAGTCCTGCATCGCTGCCAGAAAGGCAGCAAGGCTTTTGGTTTGGTCCAAGTCCGACCTCCCCAGATCAAAAGACACCACCCACCCAAGATCAAGCGAATCCATTATCCCCTCCATCAGATAAAAAGCTTCCAAACCCACCTCCGCCAAATCTAAGACTCCATCGTCCGACTCCGCCAGCTCCTCAATTTCTCTCTGATCTGAAACTCAGTAAACCATCGCTACAAACAAAAGAGGCTCCAGAATCGAATGTCGGCTTCCCAGCCCCAGTCACGACTGCTCAAGCCTCAATCGGATCAATTGATGTGCGGTCGACTGCGAATGTTGCAGGCCCCCCACATATCCATATCAAACTCCAACAACCGGTCTTGTCAATGACTCGTATAGTCAAACGGGCAAGTACTACAGATTCCACCTGTCGACATAAATGACATGTTCTTTTCGAAGCCGAGAAATTCAGACTGGCTGCTGCTCTTCGGAGTCTCCAAGCTATAAGCGACGAACTTGATTTTCTTCGGAGGGATTGCAAAACGACTGTCATGGGTGCGGAAATCGCGCGCGCCGCCGACGCTACGAAGTGCATTGAGATCGAAGTGAGTCTTGCAGCTATGATGGAACAAGAGCGTGCCAACCGTAGGGCGTAGAGCTGCTAGAGGTATCAGTCACATGTACTGAGCAAGAGGCTCTGGGGAACTTCACTTTCAGAAAGAGTGTCTGGGTTGCTGAAGTGTCTTCTCCCGAATTTTCTTTACTCCAGCGGGATGAGAAAAGTCTAGATATGGCTAGTAGTCCCCAAGTATTCAAAATATCCCAAGTTCTTCGAGCCCTCTAATCTCCATTGAAACACCTAGAATTATTGGGAATAATTCAGCTTACCCGGAACGATGCAGGTGACGATTACCAGAGATCCTTGACCATACGCAGAGCTTTCTCATGGCGCTGCTGTTTAGCTAAGCACAACGTGGAATTAACGTTGTGCTCGTGGGTTTGAGGTCGTACCATCGTCTTTTCGTGGTAGCGAGCTAGCTGGTCCCGGCTGGGGCACAACAACCCAGTCTGAGGTTGTTCTCAAATCTCAAATCTTGAACTCGCAATCTTCTGAGGAACAAATCTTCTTTTCTTTCAGTCTCCGCTTATGTTGTCCAGCCGACGAAGAAACCAGGTGGTGTGTTCCCACAAGTCCTATTTAAATGTTAAGTCTCATCTCATAGTCTTCTCTTTTGCACAACTCTTGTCAAAACTGCTCTGATACAACTGGAGAGCTTAAGTACTCAGGTATTCCTCAACTCTAAACACCCGAGAAACTCTCAGTCACTTGAGAATTACTGATAAGCTGAGATATTCCCAGTAATTCGGACCTGCTCTGCTACACGAACCAGAGCTTTCCCACTGTTGGCCACAAAATTTACCACGCAGCCATGTCAGTATTTGCTTTGCTCTGGGCATCGGCTCGCAATTCTGCCTCTTTCATACTCGGAACCTTCCATTCTCTTAGTCTCTATCCATAAGTCCTCACCACCTCGCCCCATGTCATCTATATTTCCGGGCTGACTCCAAAGTCCAAACCAAGCAGCGTCATTCGCCATCGTCCCCACACTTCCCTCCACTTCCATCCACTTGTTCATTTGCGCCCAACAAGTCAAAATGCTTCGGTCATCACCGTTTACACACCGTCGGAGGGTGCTCAACCCCAAAAAGCAGGCTCCAGCTGAACCGAAACCACCGGTAGTCAAGCCCCCGAGCGGCTCGCAATCACCGCCAGGGTTATCTCAAGGGTCATCTCAACGCCGTCCTCGTCCTCGCCCAGCCCCGCGAAATCCGGCAGCAGAAGATCCGGAAACAGAGGATCTGGAAGTGCAGAATCCGGAACCGCATAGTCCGGCTCCGCGACTGGGATGGAATGCCCTGCAGCTGGAACATTTGGCAAGGGAGCGAGAGTCGCATTTTGCTGATTCGTTGTGGTATGTGGACAGGGGGTTGAGTTGAAACGGAACCGAAGAATAGTACCCAGATCACGAGAGGTGCCTTTCAGGATCTTTGACGTTGCTCGATGTATCAATGGGGAGTCGGATGTTGTCTATAATTCATGTTAGTGTTATGAATGATCTGTTTACACTCACACTTCTCTGCCGGGCACATTCAAGCTACCGCCGGCAGAACTCCCTGTCGATTACCAGAAATACTGTCGATTACCAGAAAATGCTGTCGACGACCGGATTTTGTCGACACCACTATACTCATTCTCAGTAACCGACAGAACCCCCGACTACATGACTTTACTCTCTTCTTTACTTTTCTTGTACATTGAGAGTCTGCCCCTCTCGAGGACTTACATTTTCGGATATCTATGCATGTATCCATCCGGGAAGAGAAGTTGAGCCTAGCAAGAGCTGCACGGTACTACTGCTAGACTACAAGGATTCGGCAGTATTCGGCGTGAGTAAGCAGTTCTGTCACAGAGTGCAAGGTTGAGGAGAGTCGATGCATTCGAAACAGTCAGTGGTTTCAGTCTGGAAACGCCCAACCGCTGCGAAGCCTGACTGATTAGAGCCACTTACTAAACCACTCCATACAGTTCAATCTGCCTGGAGTGTCCAGGTCCCACCAGCGCTAGGCCTGCATGTCATATCTGTACCATCACGTCCACAAGCAACAGGCACCAGGTAGCCAGAGATCGTGGAAACTAATTAGCAACGAATCACACACATCATATGAGACCTCAAACAGTCATAACGCATGCCCGGCAGCGACGTGCGACAAAACTAATTGCAGCATCTTGCTGTTGTCTCAAAGGCAAGTCCTCACGAGATATCCACAAGTCTTTCCTCAATACCACAGAGCCGGGTAACTTGGGGACACTAGCTCATCGGACCTCTGAGACTGCAGTTTCTTAGGTTCTCTTCAGTCCCTCAAAAACTTCTCGCCATGCGCCGGCCACGGAGATATCTCCTGATATGTCTCGTGTTTGTTGCATGTCGCTCGGAGATCTACTCCGGACGTGGAACTTACGTGGATGCCTAGGAATGTAGTTGGAGCACCTAGAGCTTGTCATACTGAAGGGGTGTTATGAAGTAAGACCACCAGATCCATGATCTTTGGGTGTCGGATGGAAATATTCATCCAGAATGCGCCACAGTCTGACTCGGTCTTTGTTGGGACACCCAGGAGCACGTGCCTGCGCTTAACGCTAGGCTAGCTAGCATGCGGTCGGGAGCCAGTCAGTCCCTCAAGGTCTGGCTGCGCGCTCCCCTCCCCTTCTCTCACTCTAGACGAATAGAACCTTGTGAACCCCGACCTACACGTGTAGACCCCTGAACCTTGTGTGGTTCGACAATCTTCGATGTCTCTAAAGCGAAATCGAGCATTGCACTATCACCTGGATTTCTCCTCGACTGATGTGACGTGAGTTTGGTACAATGCGGGGATCGTGCTAGTCTAAGTCTATGTCATGGGCCTGAAGTCTAGGTACCTTTCCTGGCGTTTCGGTAACTTGGTAAACTAATATCGCGTTCCCGGGGAGAGGGTGAAGATTCCGAGCTCGATTTTCTTAGCCTATTTTCTGTAGGGCTGAAGTGTCGGAAGCTCGCGGAGGGAGTGGACTTGATCAGAGAGATTTGGGGGAAGATTTTATGGCAGAGTGGGTTGTAACGTGAGAAGATACCAAGGATGGTCTTGAGGGGGTATTGCTCGAGCAACAAGGCTAAGTATCGTGAAGTGTTCTAGATCTTCCACGGCATACTTGAAACTCCTGGGCTCTTTGCACCATTACCAGAAATGAATACTTGGTTAACTTGTAGACATCCGTACTAGATAAGGTACCTTAGGGCCTGGTCAAATATTTTCCTCAAGTACTTAGGTATACACAAACTCCACCGATCCCCACCCGTTCCCCACGATACTGTCGTCGATCTCCCGCGCCAGTCATATGACGTGCGCCTGCAGAATATTCCAGATATGAAAGTCTGACCCCTCGACAGAAGCTCCGAGACTACGTACTGCGTCGGTCAACGGGTCACTTGCGCCTAGATCGAATCACCTAATACTCATGACACCGAGCTCACGAAATCTCCTCTCAAGACTATTTCCGTGCTCCCATGGCTCCCTTCAAGCAGATATCATGAGTGGCAGATAGCCCGCAAGAACATCGAAGTCCAAGATCCGCACCAACACAGGCATGCATTCTGCCTCAGATAGAGTGGCCGCGTCAGCTTGATCCAAAGCAGTAATTTTTCCTGTATAAATCACAATCCACTGTTCTGATCTGCTCTATCCACGTCTTGGCATCTGCATCGACGTGCAACAAAATTCCAAAAATTCGAGAATCTGGTGGCAAAAGATACATTATACATGATGATGTATGCATCACCGTGGTCGGGTATTCGGGTAACCACAGGGGTTCGCCCGACCCGGCTCTCTCGCAGCGGAGGATATGTCGCATATTGAGGCTGACTCGACTTTGGGACATTTGTGGACTTCTGTATAGTGTTGTTCATCGAAGCGTGACTTGTACCGTGTGTGTCCTTGGACTACAGACGATTACCTCATTATTAGCTCATTTTCTTAGCATCGATGTGCGATGAAACCGACTGATCCAGCAAGTTCCTCTACTTCTAGCAAGTAACGACCGAAGACTGATCCCGGCTGTCAAGTAAATAGGATTGGTGACTTGGTGCGTATCGGCCGTAATATAGAGCGATCCAGAGAAAGTACCTTGTTATCGAGACTCCGGTACATTCATCTCCTCAAAATCATCCATTGATAGTCTGATATTGAAACTAAATCATTTTGTTAGCTTCGCGACGTGCAACAAACTGCCTGATTCTAGACTTCTGGCCATTCATTCGGCAAGGAAGTCAAGCTCTCCTCTGGCAAGTTACCAGCGGTTGAGTGAACTGGATTGGTGTGAATCGGCCATGGCCCCATTTTATAGTCGAATCCCATGGAAAAGTTACCTTCGTTCTCAGGCGCTAAATGATTTTCTTGGCTTCAACGACGTGCGACAAACCGACTGATTCTAGCCATTTCTCCGGTAACAACTCTATCTCCAGAATCCAGGTGTCCAGCTTAGAACCAGTACTCAAGTGACCGGAGTTAGCACAACTTGGTCATTTGATAGCCCGATTCAGGGAAATGACCTCGCCCCCCGTGCCCGGCCCCCTGAGATCTCATCAGAAGAGTTGTCCAACTGATCTTATAGCTAAATTGTTTTCCTAGCCTCGACGTGCGACAAACCAAATGATTGTAGCCAGTTATCCAGTGAGGGATTATTGCGAATCTGGTGCCAGGAGTCAAGTGAATGTAGTTGATATTACTCCGTCATGCTAATAATGCTTCTGCCCGGGCAACACACCGAGAAAGAGCCTTGTTCTCACTTGGTTTTGCTCAAAAAACCACCTAGATGTTTGTACAGTTTTCTTAGTACTTCGACGTGCAGCAAACCAATGCAAAGGGAAGTCAAGTCCGTCACCCTCACTAATGCCTGTGATGTGTTTTTCTTGGCGCTTCGATGTGCGACAAACCGTTCAGTCCACTCCCTGAACCTAGTCCTTCTTCACTGATACGCTGATTGGAACGGTGCATTCGAAGTGAGAACAGAAGCCCGACCTGGGATAAACACCTGCAGTTTCATTAACCATAGGCCAGTCGTAAAGAGGTATTTCCCATCTGGAAGCTACTGCAGTGATGAAGTCACGCATTTGCTTCAGATCAGGTTCAGACAGTACGACTCCCCTACTCCATACAACCATGAACAGGACAACAATAAGACTCGGTGCTCGACTACACTACCTTGATGGCCACCAACGTGACCAACTAAAGAGCTTCCGCGATTCGCAATCTCAAAATGAGGCAATTGTGATATTTGCGCCATTTTATTTTCCTAGCTTCGACGTGCGACAAAACATCAGCTGAATTCAACTTCCTTCGTCCGGCCCAATAAAAGCTTGAAATCGTCAAGTCGAAGATATTTTCACGATGACAAGTCATGGTAGACTTGATCTTGGCGCCTTGGTTTGCACTTGAGCGGACATGAGCCGATGGTTGCCAAGTGAATGAGGCATTTACCACGAGAAGACGAGAGCATGAACCTGACAGAGATTTAGTATGAATTCCGGTCGAGTATGAAATACTTGTACCTTATTGGAAGAAATGTCAGCCTGATTTCCATTTAGTGGTCGAGGCAGATGGTAGTCAAGTAGCAAAAATGTGGTGAGGGATACCGAAATCCCCAAATTTGATAGTAAGACGGTCCAAATAAATAGCGAAACCGAGTCACTTCTTCATCCCAACCGACCACGCATCACAAGCAATCTCAACCCAGCTTGATATCCCAGTTTTGTCTCGCATCGATGCCAAGGCCAAGACTCGAAGCTGTGACCTCAAGACCCAAGTGAAGATGTTTGTCGCACGTCGACGCCAAGGCCAAGAGAATGACGAAACCCATCTTGGTCAAGTCCCAAGCCTAGGGAAGCCAAGCCAGCAGAGATCATCAAACCTAGAGGCTTTCGGCATTGATGAGTCTGGACGTGATGATCACTTGGTCAAAGACCCAGGTCAATCTTCATCGTGGGAACGGAACATGTGAACTAGGCCAACGTAAGGTACCTCATAGAGGCCCGATTCTCGTTCAAGTTCATCACGACAGATGTCAAAAACTCTTCTGGACTCGTGTTCGTGTTTTCTTCTTAGCTTCGACGTGCGACAGATTGTAGAGCAGTAATACGAAGTCTTTCAGGCGCCCGCATTCATTTCTTCTCTGGAAGAGACTTCGGTACCATATACGAAAACACGGCGGTCGATCTAAAGTTTTAACTGGCCGCTCTGACTGTCAATGGCATCATGAGCAACGGGGGTTTTGTATAAAGAAAGATCGAGTTAAAACCCTCGGGAGAACAAGGTACAACTTGCACGACTGGGCAAGTTCGTCATCGAGAGCCAACTAGCACTTGCTTTTACTATATTTTCTTATCTGAAGCGAGCCCGAGTCATGAAATCTTCATGGCCTCCTGTAAATTCGTTGAAAAGAAAGAAGAATATAAAGAAAAGAAACCATTATAATTTCTCCAAAGTGTCAAGTTTGGCGATGGCTCAGCCCTGCAAACCGCATGTTCCTCGACGCCGGATCTGAAACAGCTGATTCGGGCACCTGCAGCACTTGCTCTTCACATGACCACGACATCTGCAAGACATCCGCTGCCATTCACCCACTGGCTTCTTCCCATCCCCAGTCTCTGCCCTATGTTTCCCCCAAAGCATGCAAGCGAATCCTTCCACGGAGAATTTTCTTAGCTTCGACATGCAACAAAGCTCTCTCTTCTTGCATGTCCCACGGTCTCTCACCTCCCAAACAAGCCAGAATGTTTCTAAACCCTCCCAAACCCTCCTCTTCATCCCCGAAACAAGCAATTCTTCTCCGCTCGCGGAGATTTTTTTAGCCTCGACTTGCAATAAAACGTCCATATGCCATTTAAACTTCTTGCTGGATCCAATACAGCCCCTCCCATGATCAATCATCCCCAAACATCCCGTCCGACCCCCTCGGGTTGCGTTTTGCGCGTCTCCCGCCTCAAAAACCACCATGGACCGTGACGACCATGTTTCGAAACACGGCCCGACAAGAACCACCTCGCCAGGAAAAGCTAATCAACACCCGACGTAACGACGTTGTTACCGGGACCTGGCTGTGAAACAGACGGGCGAACTGCTTGCAAAAGCTTGGATTTTCGGAGATTGCAGGAGTCAAGTTTCATGCCCGTCATCGCCAGCAAGCCGGGACTCGGGATGAGCCTTAAATAGCCTCTTCTTCAGCCTTGTGAAGAGATTGCGAGTCAAGCACAAGCGGACAGCATCATGCTTGACAGACACCCCGTCCTCGCTTTTGGTTTTGTAAGCTGCTCATCCCTCTCGGCCTTCGTCTGCTCATTGCGGCGGCCGCACCGCTCAAGCAAAACCCAAGGAGCGGCGAGATGCGACGAATGAAAGGCGAAGATGGGAAGAGGGCGGTGAGGCCTGAAGATGAGTTCAACTGTGATGATTTGTGTTACATCGCACTTTGTCGATGTGCGACAAAGACGGGTTTTGTCGCACATCGCAGAGATCACCCTTGAATGGGGAGGCCAATCAAGATGTGGAGATGTGATGATCGTAGCAGGGATGAGTCGGGTTGGGCCGGAAGCTCGATTGGCAGTTGGGCTGAAACTTCACGGCTAAAAATGCTTTTTGAAACTGGATGAGAGAAAGATTGGATGAACTTGATCATGAACCTAGTAAGCGAAGTCGCGAATATAGGAGTGTTTTTGCGTGGGTTAGATGGCTTGAGGGTTGAGGAAATGCACTAGAGTAACCAGAACCTGAACCGAGTTGAGACTCCGCGGCCACGACATTCTACCAGAACTCGTGCCGTCCAGGTCCACAAATTTGAGGAGAATCCGGCAAAAGTATTGACGAATCATCCCTAGAGACATAGATCTCTTTCTAAACATTTCGAGATCATTATTGGCCTCTCGGAAGCCCGGAAATCGTCGATGTGCAACAAAATGGGGAGAGAAGAAAACATTAGCCTTCTAGCCTTATAGGTCGTGAATAGGGGGTAAGTACCTAGTCCTCTCTTAAACGGCAGAGTACTACCTATTGAATGCGTGCGTTTGCGAATATCAGGTTTCAGAGTTCGATCCATAATAATTCTTTCCGACCTCACCTCCTGTCGACGGGTCAGAGGAGACACGAATTCCCGCATGCATTCAATGTTCACCTCCTGACCACTGACCACTGACCCGCTCTTTGGATGGCGGCCCAACCACCTCACTACCCAACTTGTCATCACTACCCAGATTCTCATCACTACCCAACTTCTCGAAGTGCAACAAAACTCCTGTGGCATGTCTCCGCCCGTCGATACGTATACAAAATCCCCGTAAGCTTATATGCTGCAGCACCACACTTGACAGCATGCCTTTTCAACAAAAAGTAAGGGAGCATTGTGACCAAGAGTATTCCTGTCAAAGACTCGAAAGATAGTATCTATGAATCGTTTTAGCTTTCCGGCTTCGACTTTGTCTCGCCTCTTATTTCTAGCTTATTCTCTCATCCTCGTTCGCTCATCTTGCGCCCATTTTCAAAAAAAAAAGGGCCTTGCACCGCCCCAGGATCCACAATATCGAGTACAATATCAAGGTTGAAACTTGTCCCTTTGCCTCCACAGTGACTGTGTGACTTGTCATTCGCAAGTGTGGCGGCCCAACTTCTCGATATGCAACAAAAGATCCTCATCCGCCTCACGGCAGTTGAAGACCAAAAGTAAGGCAGATACAACACGTTCTAAACAAGGTTCAATACAATGCGATTTGCAAAATCCCATGTTCGACGATTTAAGGTATTCGAGTACGCCGCTCTCTGGCCCGTGACATACAGACATATTCGACTGGGCCGTCCATGTCATCAGCGGCGGTGCCTGAATGTTCGACGCGCAACAAAACCTCCCGTGAGTAGTACATTGATCACGGGGACTGATTGGGCATTGTTTGACGTTTGGCATAGGTAAGGTACAGGGATCTTTGGAGCCTGAAATGTCGATGTGCAGTCGTTGCGATGTCAGTGAGAAAATTTGGGTTAAAGAGTTAGGAATAGGTAGCAGGGCTTTCAGGGCTGCATCTGACAGCATTTTGACAACTCATACTCGCAGCTCAAAGTTTCCATCTGCCGATGCATCATGTGGCGATGCTCATATCTCATCTCCAGTTGAGACGAAATACTTCTTGACTGTCGCTCGGTGAAATTCATCTACTTACCTTGAGATATCGACTAGGTCCACTCTAATTTCTGTGGTCATCGGTAACAGTGGTAAACATCGTGCCAAATATCTTCCATGCCAAGTGTACAACGCATGCATACCTTAGTCTCACATGCACATCGGATACCCACAGTTAGGCAAGATCATTAGATCGCCTTGACGAGAATCCCCGAACCAAGGTGTCGGAGCCCAATCTAACGACGTGCAACAAAAGCTGCAAAAGACATCAGCTATTGGATACTTGTGTATCAGGATTCAGGACTAGCCGGCTAGAACACATGGCAGTGGGGACGGTGACACTCGACCTCCTCATGGCAAGTTGCAAGCGCGGGATGCCTAATCTCTCGACGTGCAACAAAACGAATGTTCCAGATCATAAGCTGGTATGTAAGTCCGCAATTCGTAAAAGCCGGTAGGAAGTCAGAGTGTTGCATTTCGCAGCGCTGTGGCAGCTGTTCAGAAACTCCAAGGAAGTGGACGCCCAACGTGGCAGATGCTTATTCGACCCGTTGATTGGCCTAGAGAGACAGTGAAGAGCGGGAGGGTTGCATTTGACGTCGGTAAAACGTGGGATGACAGCTGCTCAGAACTGTAAAATAGACAAGGTATGATGCTACTAGCTCGAAGATGGTATTTGTTCAAGGTTTCGGGAGCTCCAAAGTAAGTGCCCGTGAGCCGCAGCGGTGCCCAACACGATGTGCAACAGAACCTCAAGAGGATAATGAGGATGCTGTGATTCGGCCTTCGGGCAGAAAAATGCGTGCACCTGACGTACGACTCGGCGGCTGAGAGGAGAGTGTAAAAGCGTGGTGCCTAATACTTCGACGTGAGACAGAATTCTTAAAAAATGAGCTGGAGAAGACTGTAGAGAACAATATCAGGAATCAGAATCTGAAAACAGGGTGGAAAGTGTTTCAGCAATACGACCTCACCCGTGAGAATACAGAAGCACATCAAGTCATCCACAAGCCTAATATCTCGACAGAAAAAGGAGGTATCCAGTACAGTAATCTGCTTCTATCAACAGGACGACGGGAACCAACCAGCAATGCCCCGTGGCGGTGCCTAATCCCTCGACGTGCAACAAAAGCCCCATCCATTCCAACACGCACTTTCATGAGAACGACGACAGCAGCACTAGCCAGCCTCACAACAGCCAAAACATGCCCAATCTAGGTAAACACCGATATCCGGAGATGCCCAAAATCATCGACGTGCAACAAAAAGACATCTCGCTCTCTCCTAACAGCCTAACAAATAAGCATGTGTCACGACTCGTGGCAGTGCTGCCTAATCGACGTGCAACAAAACCTCCCGAGAGAAGCAACTTACCCTACTCACAAGCAGACACTAGCCGCAGGCTGCAGCCTACCGTGCAATAAAAAAAAACAGAGGTATTCGGAATGAATCATCGTGAACACGCGGTGAACTAAGACGCCGACGAGTTGGTAGTGTATGCATGTAGGGTCTTCGGACATATCGGTAGTTGGGCTGGAAACTTACGCTTGGACATACCTTACTCGGAGCGGATGGGAATTGAAAAATGGCATAGATGTGCGCTAGAGAAGTCAAAAGCAACATCAGCTGGCACCACAAGAAGAAATGAAGTTAGTTTTTGCGATGACTAGTTGACCACATGATGGAATAATTTGGTGATGCGAATGATCTTGGTATCTTGATCTAGTTTGATTCTAGTGGTGCGATGAATAGACCCGAGAGACGAGACTACTGTCCTTGGGGGGCTAACGTTGAGGTGAACGCGCCGAAAAGAAATCGTCGCAGGTTAAAGGACCGAAAACTTTCGGTTCCTCTGTTTGAGCCAGCTTGAGACTTTGCTGTCGAAAGAGAGACTATCTTGAAGGGCGGGCCATTTCCAAAGTCTTTTGACGAGCATAGGCGATCGTCGGGTGCATATTCATGCCGAAGCTTGCAATTCTGTATGGCACCAGATGTTAGTTCTGATTTCTCGAGTCGCATCGACTGTCTTGAGATCGGCTCCCCTCAGTATGGGAACCCAACGACTCCAGGAAGTGGGAAGCTTGTATGATCGAGTTGTAGATGACTGACCTGGTATCATGATATCTCGGGAGCAAGTAACCGAGTAAAACTTCCCGCTCCAAAATCTGCCACTTCCGGTAACCACAAGCGCAGCACTCCCATAAGCGCCAACTACTCGCAAGTCCAGACTTGCAATATAGCTTCCAGACCTCCTAAGAGTTCTTGCTTTGCAGAAACCCACCCAAATCCCACCACCCACGCTTCAGCCCAGACTCGCAAAAATAGCGTCCAGTTCCCAGTAACCGTCATCACTTCCCCTTCGGCTTCCTAATAACCACCTGATCACCCTCCCTCAGCCATCCCACCCCCTCTTCCCTAACACACCTCTCCCACCCCGTCCCCACGCACTCCTCAAAAAACCCCACATCCACGTGCAAATACGTCCTCCCCAAACACTTCAACGCCTGCCTCCTCATCTCCCCCTCCGCAAACTCCATCAGCCTCGCCTTGTGACTATCCACACTCCCCTTCACCTTCCAGAAAAGATAGTAATTATCATGCGCAAGCGCCTTCAGCACCGCATCCACCTTCTTATCCCTCAATCCATACTTTTGCCTAGCAGCATAAGCAGCAGCCAAGTCTTGCTGCCTGCACGCCAAATCGAGTACTAAGTATCCCGCGATTTCTTGCAGTAGGATGCGCGTGAGTGGTTTGCGTGGGTGCATAATGCGTAAGAGGTGCGAGATCGCCGGGTGGTAGGATTCCATATTCTTCGTAAGAATTGACAGACGAATGCAGAAGATGTAGCTTTGGATGGCGAAATCATCGACTCTTTTCGATGCAACTATGCCTTCGCGGAGTTTGCGGAGGGATAGCATGAGTGTGCTCAAGTCGTTTTGACTTATTTCCGTAGCTAGGTCGACGATTTCTGAGGAAGCGCTTGTGAGAGCTGCGGTGGTTGAGGGCAGGCTTGCTGAGGCTGTGGATGCGCGTGCTAATGCGGGGAGATTGTGGGTTGCCACGGCTGGTTCGTGCGGACTGGAGGAGTTGATGGTGAGGGAGGAGAGGCGGCGCAGGAGCTCGTCGCCGCGACCGGCGGCGGAGCAGAAGGACATGTATCTGTCTATGATTTTGGTATGGTATTTCTCTTGCGTTTTGAAGTCAAGTAATCTGAGCGCATGTTAGTCAAGTTTGTTTCATATGTGAAGTTCAGTATGTGAAGTTATTGTCAAACATGCCTTTTGTCGCCCTTGGATGGCAAGCCCATGTCCTCAAGTGCGTCGACATTGACAGGCTTCAGCCTACCCCAAGGCCCAGATGTCGGGCGACGACCCCTTGCTGCCATGACTTCGGTGTTTGAATTCATGGTTTGGTGAAGCAGCAATCTTCTGAGGGAGCAAGCACGGGTCTGGAATGGAGTCGCAACTGCCTGTTAAGGCGGACCCGGATATCACAAATGCCGCTAACTTCCGCGCGAACCCAATTGGGCTGGCGCGCGACACTTAGCGTGAGTACAGTATGAGAGGCGATATCGGCTCAACCTCGGCATTCGTGAACTTCACATCCGGAACCCCACCAGACCGACTTGCATCGCTGCATCCACATGTAAATGCCATCAACAACAATAAAAGATGTGGAAACCTCGGTCTGAAGAAATCGGATTGAACAATTGAAATTCGTCCAATTCTATCATCCTCCCCCTCATCAACCATTGAAACCACCCATCATGTCCGTCCGCCAGCGTCGTCCCTCCACCACCACAGAAACAATAATCTCCAAAGCCACCTCGATTGAACAGAACATCGAGAAAAAAGCCGAAAAAGCCCTCACAGTCCTCTGGGACGCCCTCCCCACCTGGCAACAGGACAACCACTACATCATCTCCGGCTACCGCAGCGCCTCCAATTCCTTCCTCGCCTCCTTCCACTCCCTCTCCTACCTCCACAACGAGTCCGTAAACATCTATTCCCACCTTCTCGGCGCCATCTTCTTCACCGTCGCAGGAGTCCTCCTGTACCAAGGATTTATTCCCAGGTATCCCAAAGCTTCGAATGATGATGTTGCAGCATTTGCATGTTTCTTCGCCGGCGCTGCCGCTTGTTTGGGAATGAGTGCTACTTACCATACGATCAGCAATCATAGTCCTCATGTGGCAAAATGGGGGAATAAGTTGGACTATGTGGGGATTGTGAGTTTGATTACGGGGAGTTTTGTGCCGGCTGTGTTTTATGGCTTTTATTGTGAGCCATCTCTCAGAAGAGTTTATTGGACTATGGTAAGTCCCTAGATGCTGCCAAAGCCCAAACTGGAAATTTGGAGCGAAACGTCAACTTGTTTCTTGAAGTCTGGGTCAGGATGTTCATGTGTCTTGGAATCGTCTGAGGACGTGGGCAACTTTTGACTGTGTGGAAGAAAAGGGGCTGACAGGGGAATGCAGATTGCATCGCTGGGTGTAGGTTGTGCTTCAGTATCCGTATTCGAAAAGTTCAGAACGCCAGCTTGGAGACCTTACCGGGCAGCTATGTTCGTAGCCATGGGCCTATCAGCAGTATTCCCCGTAATCCACGGCATGAAGCTATATGGCTTCCACCAAATGCGAGATCGCATGGGGCTTTCCTGGATCTTGCTCGAAGGTTTTCTCTACATCCTCGGAGCAGGTCTCTATGCCGTGAGTTTTCGCATCTTCTACATCAGGACTTTATATCATTCAGCACCTTCTATTGTTTGGAAAAGGAATGGGGTTAGCTGACGAAATGGTAGGCACGCTGGCCCGAACGTTCCGCACCAGGGAAATATGATATTTGGGGCAGTTCGCATCAAATCTTCCATTGCTTGGTACTGCTTGCAGCGGCTTCGCATCTGTATGGGCTGCTGAGGGCTTTTGATTATCATCATGGAGGGACCGGGGTGAGATGTTGAGAGAAGTGTGTGAAGCTGAATTGGTGGTAGTCGGGGATCGTAGCCAGAAAGTAATGGTTTTAGGCTGATCTGTATCTGTGATGAATGAATGTGTTGTTGTGTCAACCATGGGATGCATTGCAATATCACACGACGAGTACGCAGGTTTCGTGAGAAGAGAATTGATATTCCTTCATAGCCGCGGGGCCACAAAGAGTGTCTATGTACTCTTGGGCCATAAGGGTCTCTCACCACGGGTGAAATTGTTGAAAAACCACAAAGTTCAAATCCATGCATGGCTTCCCATTCTCCAAAAGCCCAAAGACTACCCATGATCCCCCCCTTCCATCAGCACCGTCGCTTCCCCAACTTCATATCCCAGACCCCAAGCTTAACGACAAGAACACCCCACATACCCACCATCCTGAGTTTCCGTGCATCTGTCAAATACACCCTTACATTTCGGGTCGCTACACGAAAATGGAGTACTCTGGCAATTGTATCCACACTGGCAGTGTACCGCTGGGCCCTATAATTAAAATCAGCATAGAAAAAGATAGAAATATAGAGAATGGCGAGGGGAAAACGTACACCTGAGCATTCGAGAGTGTTGATGTTTCCGCCACAGCCGTTGTCGTAACAGTTGACGGCTACGGCACCGCAGTGGGTCTGGGCGTGCGCGACGGCGGCGAGGAGGACAAGGAGACAGTGGGTGAATTGCATTTTTGCGGTGGTGCGGGCGTTTTTGGTTGTGTGGATGTTGATGTATGTGGATGAGTGTGTGGATGAGTTAGAGTAAGATTGTATTGTCAACTGGGGGGTTAGAGAGTGAGTTGGTTATGCGGTTGCCTACCTCTCTACTCATACCTATCTCATCTCAACTTCGCATTAAAAAGTTCATCTCAACTTCGCATTAAAAAGTTCATCTCGACTTCGCATTATA
The DNA here is from genome assembly GCA_037179335.1 of Cyclaneusma minus. NCBI lineage: Eukaryota > Fungi > Ascomycota > Leotiomycetes > Marthamycetales > Marthamycetaceae > Cyclaneusma > Cyclaneusma minus. The sequence continues at coordinate 161,044 of JAKZHN010000009.1, forward strand.
TCTGTATTAATAGTGTCGCTTCTCTGTGGCTTGCGTAGATGGTCAGGGCATAGCCGTTGTTACTTTCGGTAAATAACGGATTGGAACCGGGTGAGTCGGCAGTTTACGGTCTATGCAACACAAAGCGGTTTCGGGAACCAGCTGCATCTCACGAGGGGTATAGGAGAAGCTGTAAACCCCGAAAGTTCAAATTCATCGCTTTCTAGTCTCTAGATGTTCCGGCCGGAGCCGGTCCCACCGCAAAATGTCGAAGTCCCCCTGATGATCCCATTTCCCTTCCTTGCTGAATGCTGGGATTTGCTAGTAACACAAACGGCTCTTAGAGCTGGACCGTTAAATCAACACACAGCAATGCCCAAGCTACATCTATGCCCCTTTTCTCTATCCGTTTGCTCTGTCCAAAGAGCGACTTTTCCCTCTATCACCGTCACCGTCCGCCAATTCACGGACGAGGCTTGGCTCCAGATCATCCCAAGACCATCGCGGGCGAAAACACCTTTGCAGGAGTGTATGGTCTTTGATTCTAACTTTTTTTCTTCCTTCTTTCAAAGCAACGCGATTTATGTGCCAAATTCTCTATTGGCGCCAAGTGGTGATCAAGGAAAGAAGATGAACCTGGGTGATGAGCCACGAATGGCAGTCTAATGGGGTACCGACGAAAGCCTGGGCTGTTGACAGTAGATGTCTCCAGTAGGGGTCGGATGTGGAGATGGCGGTGTCAGCTTGCATCGGCGACTGACTTGTGTTCGAGATGAAGACAGAGTCAACGCCGGCCGACATCCAGCCCAGGATCACTGTTAGTCGAACACATTGAGCAGGAGGCCGACGAATGGAATGGTTTTGGTGTCGATGTTGTCGGTGATGAAGAAGAAAACGAAGAAGACGACGAAGGACCGGTACTATTATATAGTAAAGGACCGGTATGCTTTGCTCCGCTGCGTACATATGAAGATGTTCGTAGAGAAGATGGCGCCTCTGTAAGTAGGTGGACTTCCGACTCATCATTGACCACTATCGACTCGTCGTTTTTTCGCATTCTGTTCAGGTTTCTGTTCGTCAATTTCAGCTGATGTCTTCCCATTCAAGCACATGTCACTAAACATACGCTTCATATTGTGCTCATCCTTGTGAGCCTGATCCTTCCCCATAGCAATTCTGCCCAAGTCCTCCTTGTTCTCAGCAATGAAGTCCTTGATCGCTTCTTCATCGAACAATCCTTCGTCGGTTGTCAGTGGTTTGGAGGGAATGGCTCCTTTGTCGGTCTTGCCATGCAAGATGATCGCCATCAGCCTATTGAGCAATCCATTGTGATAAGTCTTGCCGTCATCCTTGTGACGTAACTCTCCCGAGCTCTCGAGGATCTTGTGAGCTTCCTCCGCGGTAGGGATCTCTTTCTTGATGAAGTCGCGCATGGACTGCACTTGCTGGTTCTTCTTCCAGGCGACATAGGCCTCTCGAAACTCTGCTTGCACGCCAAACTTCTCGAATGCTTCTTCGCGGGTGTTGTCCGGGTTCATGTCGGACTCCTGGAACTTCCCTTGTTCGCGGCGGGAGGCTCTGTAATCTTGCCATCGGTTTACAAGAGGTCTCTTCTCCCTTTCCTTGTCTCTTGGGGTCTTCTTCTCCTTGTCATCTGATCCGCTCTTGTCATCCGTTGTACGCTTGACGAGATTGAAGAATCGGGAAGTAGATGCATATTCGAACAGCTCCTGGAGGCTGTCGAAAGGACTCTTCCATCTCGTCTGGTCCATACCCAGAAACTCAAGAATCACTTCGGGATCGGCGGTGAGAAACGTATCAACGTCTTTGGCTCTCGACTTCTTCGAGCGGAACTTCTCCACCTCGAGGTTGCGTAGAAAGAGGCCCTTGTTACTCAGTTTGAGGCCATAGTGGCGAACCATGTGCCCGATGATGTTGTTCCAGAAATCACCATGGCCCGTGTTGAAGATTGCATATTCAAATTCCTCCGGGGTGCGGTAGACGTTGATGTCCACCTGGACTGCCAGCGGCTTACCGTCTGAGGTACCGACTGCGTTGGAGGTATTTGTACCAGATGCATTGTTTGCCATGTCCAGGTGTAAGTCCTGGACAAGGCTGATCATGCCGGAATCTCCACTGTTTGCGTGGTCCATGGGCCAGGGCAAACTGAAATGGATCATCTTGTTGCTCTCAACGGCAACAAACTTCGTGGCACCCAGAGCTTTCATCAAAACTTCCGGGTTCTTGAAGATCTTTGTCAGTGACATGTCTTCTTTGGGGCAAGCCACGAGGATATCCACATCTCCATGATCTTCCTTCTCGGGTGCCTCGATGGCAGCTCCAACAAACTCAAAGTATTCACGCAGAGCGGATTGGCACCGTTCTTTCATCAGTGAGTAGATGGCGGGGACCATACGCTTGTAGTTCTCTTCTTTGAAAACCTTTCCACCCATTGTGACCGAGTTGTCAGGCCTTAGGTTGTGGTGGATGATGTCAAGGAAAGACCGGCCGGAAGTAGCTGGGCTTGCAGAGAATGCTGTTCAAGGATGAATCAGGCAAAGTGGTATTGTTGAGGATGAAGTTGATTGAGGGTGGACCAGGCGAAGGTGGGACAGTTGAGGGTGATGTCCAAGGATGAACCAGGTGAAGTAGGCTCAAAGACTCTCGATGATGGAGGTGGAGTTGAAGTTGAGGTTGGACTTAGAGTTGGAGGTGGAGTTGGGAGAGTGGGAGAGAGAGCAGGTCAGATGGGAAGTTTTGTCTTTGGGCCGCCAAGGACTCAAGCTCCGCAACGTGTGAGGCGAAGTCCTGGCGAGAATTCAAGCGAGCTTCACAACCGAGTGTGAAGTTCGTGGAGTATTGCTGTTCGGTATGCAGATGGAACGAGCGAGAAACCGGGTGAAAGTGGGACTTCAGAGAATGCTGTTCAAGGATGAACCAGGCGAAGTGGTATTGTAGAGGATGAAGTTGAAGGAGGACGGACCGGGCAAAGTGGGATTGTTGGAGGAGGGAGGAAGAGATGGGAAGAGTCCAGGTCAGTCTCCGGAGTTTTGTGCCTGTGGCAGAAAGGGCTCCTCCGCAAGGTATGAGGCGAAGTCCTGGCGAAAATTCAAGCGAGACTCACAGCCGAGTGTGAGGTTCGTGAAGTGTTTCGGTTTGGTGGGTGGAATGATTGGGAAACCGGGCGAAAGTGGGGCTTCAGAGGATGGTGTTCAAGAATGAACCTGGAAAAGTGGTATTGTTAGATTGTAGACGAGGGAGGAAGAGATGGGAAGAGTGCAGGCCAGTCCTCGTAGTTTTGTGCTTGTGACAGGAGGACTTAAGCTCCGCAATGTATGGGCGAAGTCCTGGCGGGAATTCAAGTGAGACTCATAGCAGACTGTGAAGTTGCGAGAGAGTGAACCTGTGAATGCGAATCTCTGCATCGTGGGCTTGACTCATCAAATTCACAGTTCAGACACGAATGCCCAGCTCTTGAGCGAATCAACGCAAGGCTTTCTCGGAAGAAAATGGATCAAACAGCAGTGAAAACAGTAACACGAAACGCAAGTGAGAGTAAAGCTGGTAACATCAGCTTCTGTACCTACCTGGCACCTTAAAGCACATCGGTAACTTGTGTTTGAGGAGTGACAACACAGATGTGAAGTTGTCAACGTGAAGCAGCGAGGTGAAGTTCACGCCGTCAAGGCAACCATGATCACTAGGTAATTAAGATCAAAAAACATGGAAAGGACGAACTTCACCAAAGAGCTCTGCATTATTCCACAATGATAATCAGTAACAATCATTGTAAGTGATCTGAGACGTGCGTACTTTAAAATGTAAAGTTCAATACCAAGCACTTGGCACCTTGAACAGAAAGAGTCCCGACTTCCCTGAAACGCAAAACTGAGCCTCGTTTGATAAGATAAGATCACAGTCATGTGACCCAGACGCTAATGATCGCGAACCTCTGCGCTGGGACTCAGCCTTGTTCGCAAAGTGACGAGAGCGTTGCTGCCAAACGCCTCCATGCCAGCCGCCGAGGTCGAACGGCCCGCTCCTCTCGACCCACTAGAAACAAGGAACTCCGGGTACCGCGATTCAGATGAAGCTGCCCAGCCAACTGCGCTCCAATCTCGATCACCATCCTCCACCCCTTCGGTAGCAGACAGACGACGAGCAGCTTTCAAAATCCCCCCAGCTGTTCCTTCTCCGCCTCCGCTCCATTCGCGATACCAACCACCTACTCAAGCTCACCACAAACCTCGATCCGAAGCCGATGATATGGCCACCGACGCTGACACCGAGCAATGGCTCTTTGACGACTACGAGATCGAACACACTCCGAGCGTCAAGCATGGCCTCACACCACAAGAGGAACGCTCACGACGCGCCAAAGGTGCCAACTTCATCATGGCCGCCGCCATCATCCTCAAGCTCCCACAGCTCACCATTGGGACCGCCTGCTGCTTCTTGAACCGCTTCTTCATGCGCAAGAGTATGGTCGTGGAGCGAGGAGGATTCCATCACTACGTACCTTCTCCCTCCCACCCTCCCCGCCTTCCCAGCTTCTTTTTGTGATCCTGAAGTACCCTGCTAAACCATTCTTCTTCGAACAGAACATTGCGGCTACTGCGCTATTCCTCGCCGCAAAGAGCGAAGAAAATTGCCGCAAGACCAAAGATGTCGTCGTCGCCGTAGCCAAAGTAGCGCAACACAATGCCAGCCTCATCATCGACGAGCAATCCAAAGAGTTCTGGCGCTGGCGCGACAGCATCCTCATGCACGAAGAAATCATGCTCGAGTATTTGAGTTTCGACCTCATGCTCGTCACCCCGTACAAATACCTCTTCCAGTATCTCCAAGAGCTCGAAATCGATACCAACAAACCACTACGCAACGCTGCCTGGGCATTTTTGAACGACAGCTGCCTGACCACGCTATGGATCATGATGCCCGCCAAGCAACTCGCTGTTTGCGCGCTGTTCTTCGCATCACGCTACTCGAAAGAGCGCATACCAGACGATGATGGCACTGCGTGGTGGGAAAGGATTGGCGGCAAGCCAGAGAACATGACCAAGTCAATCGACGTCATGTACCGGTTCTACACCGAGAATCCGCTGTTGAAAGTACATCTTCCGCACAAGAAGAGTCCCAGGCCCTCCGACGACCTCGACTGCACGCGCCTGAAGAAAGCTGATGGCACGGAGAACGGAACTTCGAGTCCGACGCCGGGCGAGCGCGCTGAAGCGCTGGAAAGAGAAAGAGCTGATCCGATTGCAGATGAAGCGCGGGGCCATACGGGCGCATACGATATCAAGGCTGATTCATCGGATGTTGAACATGAAGAGAAGACGAATGGGAAGCTTGAGGGCGAGGGCTCTGAAGAGGCGATAGTAGCGGATGAAGGAGATGGCTCGTCGGATGCGAAGCTTAAGGAGCACGCCAATGATCCGGCGACGCATGAGCAGGTCGGTTCAAATGGTACTGAGCCGCCACGTCTTGAGGATTCGTCGAAATCGAACGGGCAAAGTGCGAACCTGACGGCGAATCTTACGACGGGCCTGAAGCGTAACAGTCCGGAGTCTCCGGAAGCCGAGCCCGAGGCGAAGAAGGCGAAGTTGGAGAATGGCCATGGAGAGGGCGAGGCTAAGAAGCATGAGAGCCAGGCCAAGAAGGAAGAGAGCGAGGAGGGCGAGGTCGAGGAATGATGTGGGTGGGGATGAGAAATAAGCAAAGCCCTTAATAAGTGCTTTTCGAACCGGGGGGACGTAACGTTTGTGTTCTTGTATTTGCCGGCGAACGGTTTCGGTATACCCAGAATGAAGGCAAAAAGGCACAGTCCGAACAGAAGGAGTGAAAAGGCTCCTAATTGGACTGTGCGAGCGGCATTCTTTGCATTTTCCGGGGCGTTTGAGCATTGGAGAAGGCGCTTTCGGTGGAGTGGTTCACCGTCCATGGGAAAAGGCATGCTGGCGGTTGGCGGCAGACAGGCAGTAGATATAGGCCTGGGAAATGGCGCAGTTGGTAGCTGTGTAGGATAGGAAAATTGAGAACTAAATACCTCATGCGCGTCTGTGGCCGGAGAGAACATCTGGATGGTTGGCTTAGTGCTGTTGTCTGAGAATCGTGCTTGTATCATGCCCTGAGCAATTTGCTCCGTCCGCCAAGTCAAGTTTCCAGGCTGATTTGTGAATACCTTACCCCAAGGGGCCAGCGAAACCGGAGCACAAGCAATCAGATACAGCTATAAAAGCACCTCCTTGACCCTCCTGAACCAATTTCCTTTTCACACAGAGAAAGATCACCAATTCTCTGTGATGTCTTTGCCAGCAACTGACACCGCACTCCGAAGTCGCTCTAAGTCACTAGTCAAGCAAAACATTCCACGGGGCCCTGATCTGTCTGCACGCAGAACCAATGTCAAAGGAACCAAACAGACACCAGTCTTCATGTCTCTCATTCGACAGCAAATGGCAGATCCGACAGCAGAGTAACAGCTTCGACGGTAGATATCCGGAAACCTCCAGTCAGGCTATAGAGAATCAGCTATAAAATGGCCTCTTTGGCCTGTTCAATCTATTCAAATTGAAAGTCATTCAAGCCGCCCACCCAAGGAAATCAGTCCTTTCCCACGACTTCGACTCCCAGTGAAGTCAGGTATCTTGCTGAGCCCAGATGAGACGGCTGTGCGAGTGCAAGAATCGTATCGTATCTAGGTACGTGATTCATCCTTGACCAGATCGACAGCAAATAACAGACCCGATAGCAGACAGCAGTGTCAACAATAGCCTAGGCAGGTATGTGGAAAATGTCAGCTGACTCAGAGAACCGGTTTCCAGCTATAAAAGGACCCATTGGTCTGCTTGAAATTATCACAAAAGCAAATGCTCAAATGCACTACGCTAAGTGAAGGAAGCGAGCTGAATGTGTCCTAGTTGGATTGCGGGAACTGTACTTCAGCCATGGCAACTCTAGAAAGCGATTCTCATTTAGCCATTCACAGAGCGTTGCGCAATTAATTCAACGAGACGGAGAATGAAATGAGTTATGGGCCTTCTTTGCTCAGGTACGACAGTAGGCAGCAGTAGCGACAGTAGATACTTGGGAAACGCTGGTCAGGGGGTGGGGATCCAGGTATAAGAACACCTGCTTGCCCTGCTTGAATCGATTTTCTTTTCTCAAAGAAAAGTGCGATACTTGGAACCAGAATGTCTTGGCCACGGCGACTGGCACAGTCTCTGAAGTTGAGTTTCAATCCGACTAGACATCTTGATGTGCCTTGATGATGATGCGATATTGTGAGGTTTGTGGGTATTGAGATCAACTTCTCGTTGCTAGGATTCGGCAGCAGCTAGCAGATGCGACAGCAAGCAGCAATGTCGACAGCATGTTTCTGGAAAGCTCTGCCTAGTTGGACTGGATGAAATTGGCTATAAAAAGATCTCCTTTGCCTGCTGCTTGTTTCCCCAAACCAATTAAGCTGGGGAATTTACGCAATGTCTGGACTAATGGCGACGAATACCGCTTCGCGAAGTCGAGTTTCAAAACAGGCTTCTTGCTGAGCCACGATGTGTGTCAAATTCAGCAAAGAGAAGTCATTGTCGGTCGAATCCTTTGGCTTAGATTCGACAGTGAGTTGGCAGACATGACAGCAAGCAATATCATTCGGCGGCAGTTATCCATAAAACACCGTTCATTCAGGCCATATGAATTGAGGATCCAGCTATAAAAGCTCATCCCTGGCCTGCTTGAGCCAGTTCATATTTCGGAATTGCTGGTCTGCGGTCTGACTCTCTGATTGAAGATGTCCCCTGAAATCGAGCTCCTGGCAGGTCAGACATATTGCGTGACTACGTCGAGGGTTGTCTCGAACCTTAATGTGTTGATGTAGGGCCAATATCAAGGACGTTTAGAAAGAACCACAACGGAAGTTTGACGCAAGTCATCTGCTCGAACTCGACAGCAAATGACAGACTCAACAGCAAACAATAGCCAATGATAGGAGAGGTTCAGAAAACGCTAGTCAGGTCATAGAAAATTAAGTATAAAAGCATCTCCTCGACCTGCTTGAATCGATTTTCTTTCCAAGATGAAGACTAGTGTCGAGGATGCACTATGTCTTATTCAAGGACAATACATAGAGTAGTGCCTCCTGAAGTCGAATTTTGAGGCTGGCTATTGACTGAGTCTTGATGTCTGTCCATTCCCAATAGTGAAAGATTCGGATTTCGACCTGGTATGAGTCTTCTGCTCAGATTCGATAGTCAACGGCAGAGCTGCCAGAGAGCGGCAGTCCCGACAGCAAGTAACAGAGTCAGTAGCAAATATCTGGAGATTGACGATCAGGTAGTGGGAAATTTGGTATAAAAGCACTCTCTAGGCCTGTTTGAGTCGACTTTCTTTTCACGAAAAGAATGGTTTCACAACAGGAAGCATGATTGCTTCGTCCGACAAAGACGAGTGCTAACCATGTCAGACATATCGCAAAACCCTTGAACCTAAGCCTGGAGGGTACGGCCAAAAGTGAAATAACGGAAGGGCCATAGCTGATACCCAACATAAGTTCTACGACGTTGAGTTGCGGATTTGGTCGATGGGTGATTATTATTCGCCAAAAACGCCAAGCAGGTCACTAAGGCCATGGAATTAGCCATAAAAGCGCCTCTTGAACCCCAAAACCATTTCTTTCCTCAAGACAACCAAGGTAAGGTGCACGAAATGAGGCACGGAAGCTGAAATTTGTACGAACTCGAGACTCAACCCAGCCTTTGGCTGATGTTTGTGCCTTTGGTGTATCGAGTGATAGAAAGAAATACGAAGAATGACTGACACAAGCTATCTGTTCAAGCTCGTCAGCAGATGGAAAGACCCGACAGTAAGCAGCTGTTTTGAAAGTAGAATTCCAGAAAATGCCATGTTGGTGACAAGAAACCAGCTACAAAAGGACATCCTTGACCTTAGTAGTCTTCCTTTTCTCCAAAGTTATGGAGTCAGACACCCATCCTCAATGGTGATTGGGACCTTCCTAACGGGTTGAACTCCACTCAGATTTCTCGTTGAGCGCTCACACGACAGAGCTTCAACTTAGAAAAAAATCAAGCTAATACAAGTCTTTTTGGCCGAGTCTTTTGGATTCGGCAGTAAGTGGCAGACGCGAAAGTAAGCCATGGTTTCGACAGTAGCTCTCTGGGAAATAACAATCAAAGCATGAGAGATTAGCTATAAAAGCACATCGTCGAGCTGAACAGTTTTTCTTTTTTCAAACTTGCGGACTCAGCCTCCCAGGTCCACCAAACATGGCGGCGATACAGATCGTGACTTCCGTCCTTCTCTAGCAATTCAAGTCCCAACCAGGTCGTTCTTCAGGTCCCTACACGACTGGTCGTCAAGGTTGAAAGAGTCGAATCTGTCACCAGTCTTTTTCTGATTTCTCTGGATCCAACAGTACATGGCTGGCACAACAGCAAGCAGCCGCATCGAGAGGAGCTCTTCAGAAATGATTAATCGAGGGTGAGAAATCAGATATAAAAACACCTCTTAGACCTGAACAGTTTCTCTTTTTTCAAGCAATTCAAATCTGGGTTGACGTGCCATGGAGGTTCCTCACGGATCACTCTTCGAGTCTTTACACGAACTTGCGGCAAGGTTGCAAAAATTGAAGCTGCCACGAGTTCCCTCGGTAGATTTGCTCGGGTTCGGCAGTAGTGGCAGACGCGACAGGAAGCAGCAGCTTCGACAGCACCTAGATTTCTAGAAAATGCTGCTTTAGTCAGAAGAAGTCAGATAGAGGTGCCCGCCTGACCCGAATTTCTTTTCTTTCCTCTGAGTTAGCTTGAAGCACCAGCAAGTCAAGTTCCACTTCTAGCTCAACTTTCGGTTCGAACTTCGGCTTCACCAGACTTGGAAGTATCGGACCAGAACTTCGGCTGCTTTTATGCTTAGATTCGATAGCAAGCGCAGCCGCCTTGTTAGTGAATGACTGCATCACGCGAGTTAGGCCACGGAACTCAACTATAAAAGTACCTCTTTCACCTGGGGAACTTTTTCTTCCAAGCATTTATTAGACGTTGTGGAAATAGAACGCCAGTCGAATTGGATGTTAGACCAGGCTGGATATTCTGCTAGGACTTGAATCTTGGGTTGAGTGACAAACGGTCAAGGGTGAGGTCCCAGATTGAAGCAATTGAGCTAGAAACTAGAAACAGCGGATGGCTCAAACACGACAGAAGGGGACAGGCTCGACAGTAAGTACTCATCTCGACAGCAAGCCACATCGTGGACAACAGCAGTGACTGTAGCACATCTCGACAACTCTAGTGCGACCACGAGAAACTACCTAGCTATAAAAACCTCCATGGCATGGAGAGCTTCTCTCTCAGAAAGAACTGACGATAGCCACAATGTCGACGTTCAAAGACTGCCGCCCACAATAAGCAAATATTTTTTGTAAATACGATTTACTTCTAATCCGGTATATCGCTGAGCCTTGGTGCATCTCAAAATAACCACCCAGGAGTGCATAAATGAAAACTGGACGGCCAAAAGTTCCCCTTGCGCAGATTCGACAGCAAGTACCTGACCCGACAGTAACGTCAATCTCGACGACAACTGTCCCCGGTTCAATTGTAAGAAATGATATATGAAAGCATCTCTCAATCGCAGCTGGCGTCAATTTTCCCAGAGAGAAAACACTGGAAAGACATCCACATGTGGAAGGAATGCGACCCGAGATTATCTAGGATCGTAGTAGAGCGCCCAAATTCAGCTCCATGTGGTGATGTTGTAGTGACCACGTAACTGGCGAACGCTGACTCTGCGAATAAGTCAACGGACACGCGTTCTTGTTTTATCGGCAGTAGATCACATGATTGACTGCGGTACTCCAGAGGCCTCTGCTAAACCGCAGAAATGCGGCTATAAGAGACTCCCTGGACTCAGCTGGCTTTCTCTTCTCAAGAATACCTGGCGATTGAAGCTGCCTTCATGGAGTTGCACCGCCCATCGCGACCACAGTAGTTGGTATCAAGTCCCTTCCAAAAAGATCTAAGTCCATAAAGCTACCAAGCAGCGAGTCTCCCGTAGAACGTGAGCCGGGAACAATATCTGTGTCTCACTCACATTCGACAGTTGACATAAGGTCTGACGGTAGCGCAAGTGACAGCCAAAAGATCCTATTTAATGGCAGGAAATATGCTATAAACGCACGCTCTTGAGGTGAGCTGTATTTCTTTCGTCGGACATACAGTCAATGATCAATACATTCGACTGTAAGCCATAAAGACTGTGACTGAATGCCTTGGTCTTGTCCTGTACCCCAGTTGCGTAGTCAGTAGACAGTAGTGTCACCGAGCTCATGCCTCCAGCAGAACAAAACAACTCGTGCTTTCGACTCAGTTGGAATTGACACTCACATTTGATGGAAGTGTTTGGCAAAGGATCCAGAAGCCTGTCTCCAGAACTCTGCTTTCGACCAGCTATTTATATCTGGTGAAGGCCAAGGGAGCAGTCTCAGCAAAGATTGAAAGTCCCGTGACATGTCGCACACTCTCCTCTGCCCAGCATTGCGTCCGTTCAGCTTCAGGGGAAATATTTTCGGTCAGTAGAAGTGTAGGGGAGAAAGCTTCCACGTGACTCATTTCCCCAACGGCTATAAATTATAGAAAGTGACGCTCCAAATAAAGACAAGACAAAGTCTCGAACAAGGAAGAATGTATTGTGCCAAAAAAAGACCAAGGTATTAGAGGCCCTGTGGCCATGCCCTTACTAGGGTTGCTCCAAGTAGCTTCCATCATTTGACAAGATACGAAAATTTGGTATTTGCGGCCTCTTCAGTCTTGGTCTAGGGCTCGTGCATCGCATAGGAGAGGACGTGGTGTAGACGACAGCAGGAGATTGTTGCGACAGTAAGCCAAGGATGTATAGCGATGATGAGATGCAAAAGAGGTCTGACATGTCATACTCAGTGAATGCTAAACTCAGAGCACTCAGCCTCAAGTTAGACAACGGGTAGCAGCGGAAATGGAATATGTCAACGTCCTTTGGTCTGAGCAGAACTCCAAGTCTTTAGTTCCTTAGATTGACTGTGTTTACACGTGTACCGTTGCGTTTCCTTAGAGCATGAGAATAGTGTTCTTCCTGGGCTATTTATATTAGAGACGTCGCAATAGCAGAGCTAGGAAGTCCCGTGACGTATCATATGAGTCATATGTCCACTTACACAGAATTTCTGCAATTTTGGCTTCCGTGAGATGGTCTTCGAGCGTTGGAGTGAGCGTGCACTGTCATTCAGGGTAGCGGGAGGCAGAAAGTTCTTAGGTAGCCCATGCCTCTGCAAACGGGTATAACAGGGTCAGGGACCGCAGCCGAGTAAAGACAAACGGACGAGGGTCAAGCGATACAGAAATGGCTCGAACGCAGCTGCTTTGGCGGCACGAGAGTTACTCATAGATGACCCCTGTAGTATGCAGTTTTCCGTCTAGCGTTCCTGCGGTCTTCGAGACTTCGAAGCTCTAAATGGAGTAACGGAGTAAACGCAAATTGATGACATTGACAGCAGCGAGGCGCAGCAACAGCAGGCCAATGATACGGCGGTGCCGGGATGGTCTTGCGACCTGAGATGTATCATTCCGATTCTCGACAGATTTGCTCAGCGTTGAAGCAGCCAAGTTGAAGGTAAAGTATGTCTCAGCTATTCACCGTCATCGTAGTATCCATGGCAACTCTTGTTGCGACCAGTTGAGCTCGTTCTCGGAATTGCGTTTCCATGGCGCAATATATAGTGAAGCAGGCTCGAAGCTCTGAATTCTAAAGGGGTAAACCGAGAAACTTCCGTGGGATGATTCGCACACTCACCTACACAAACCCGTGACATTTTAGATAGAGGCTCTTCGACTTTGCGTGCGCGTGACTTGCTGCTAAATCATGTGACCTCTTGATTGAACGCTGGAGACCTCCACCAAGCTCCTTTGCCGAGGGGTATAAAAAGGCTGAAGATTGCTGCTCAAGCGAAGACAAGCCCAGCAAGAGAAGGAATGTCAACGGAGGAAGGATATTTCCCATCAAACAACGCAGCCATATCCACCTTCCCGACTTCCATAGCCGGTTCTCAGAATCCCTTGGTAACTATCTTCTGTGAGTCGAACATTTTCTCAAACTCGTTCTGACACCACGAAGTCGCCCGAGAAGTAATTTGGTAGAGTTGCCAGTGTGCTGAACTGCTGAGACTACACTCTCTCCAAGCAATGAGAAGACACGTAAACAGGAAGGAGACAACAGCAGCTTGGTCAAATCGGCAGTGACGAATAGCAACAGCGGTCCTCTGTCAGTTTCGAAATCAGGGGTCATTGTACTCTACCGTGTGTGAAATCGTGACCACGAATCTCCCTTTCGCTCTTCTGCCCCAGGTATTATTCGACTACATGTAAATTCGAAAATCGAGGGAAGACCCACCGACTTGTGGTGATGCTTGTGGAGAATATTCCGTGGGAGAGGAAAGAAAAGGTCGATAGCGGTTGATATAGCTGCACACGAGAGTCCGTGCGTCACACGTGGTGGCCCAAGCTTCACCCACCCCCGACTGGAGATCTGAGCTCGTCGCGTTAAGTCACAACCTACCTACCGCGTCGCACTCCAATTCTCAACCTCACCAAGTACTCCCAAGCATCTCCCTAACTCCCGGTCTCCTCATACGCGCCCAAAATGTTCTCCATGCACAGTCACTCCGGCCAATTCTGCCCTGGCCACGCCAAAGACCGTCTAGAAGACATCGTCCTCCGAGCCATCTCCCTCAAAATGTCCCTCTTCGCCCTCACCGAACACATGCCCCGTACCGACGTGCGCGACCTCTACCTCGAAGAGGTTCCCATTCCAGCAACCGAAGCCGCTTTCGACGCCCAAAGATCCCAAAATGCTCCTTCGAGTCGGAGTGAAAGTATTGCGGACCACCATGGACCGGGGATCATCGAGGTGCCGTTTCCTATCCCACGAACTGCTTCGCAACAGGCTGTCAATGAACTCGTGCCAAGGCACTATGCGTTTCTCAAAGAGGCGAAGCGGTTGAGGGAGAAATACCGGGATCAGATTACGATATTGATTGGCTTTGAGGGCGAATGGATTCGGCCGAGCTATGGACCTCTCATTCGAATCCTTCTCGCTCATCCTGATGTCGACTTTTTCATGGGCTCGGTACATCATGTTCATGGTATACCGATTGACTACGACGCCGACCAATATGAACAAGCGAAACAGGCCTCGGGTGGCTCGAACGAACGTCTGTTTGAAGATTATTTCGACCAGCAGTACGAGATGCTGCAAGCACTCAATCCGAAGGTCGTGGGACATTTTGACCTCATTAGACTTTACAGCGGACGCAGAGACGCAGACATGCGGGATATGAAGGGTGTCTGGGCGCGGATTGTGAGGAATCTGGAATACATGGCGGCTCGCGGTGCTCTAATGGAGTGTAATAGCAGTGCGCTGAGGAAGGGACTGAAGGAGCCGTATCCGATGGAGAGTGTAGTGAGAGAGTATAAGAAGCTTGGGGGCATGATGACACTCAGTGATGACAGTCATGGGATTGCGCACGTGGGACTGAACTTTGGGAGGGCGCTGGAGTTTCTGGAGAAGTGTGAGGTGAGGGACGTATGGAGGCCGCGGATGGTGGATGGAGTATTCAAGCCCCAGGCTGTCGTGATCGAGGAGTTGAAGGAGTTCGCTCCATTGTATCCGTCGACTTGATCTTGACACAGACAAGGTCTTCTGGCGTTCCAGGAACTACTACTGCATCATTGATACCCCTTATTTCCAGCGATGGAATTGTCTTAGCCGGAGTCGAAAAAAAAAGCCGGCTGGCTTTCAGAAATACGATTAGCTATCGGATGACAAGGTTAGATAGAAGCCTAAGATGGCTCCTCAATTACCACAATTTTTCAACGAGCCATACTCCATCCTGCGGTCCTGTCACATGTCTCTTCCTACCTACATCTCTGTCAAGAATTCGTCGATCCTGCTCTTTCCAAAGCCCCTAGGCAAACAACAAAACTTCGAAAACATCAGCCGCTTCCTCATGCCTTGGCAGCCTCAGTCACATCCACCCCATTCTTAACATAAATCTTCGCCGGATCCGTCGGTTGCATTTCCAAGTCCTCATCATGCTCCACCACAGCCGTCCCCGTATACCCCGACTCAAACCGTCCCTCATCCGAAACTGTAGTCTTCTCATACGACTTCTCATTCGACTCGAGAGTCGAAGTGTCATTCGAACCTCGACTGCTGCCGCGATTCGCAAAGTCACGCAACGAATCGAGGAGCGAAACTAGACTGTTGTGTGGAATTAGATCGCTGAGAATGGGTCGTAGCGTGATGGCACAGGCGGCGATGATGCCGATCTGGCACTCGACGAGGTTCCAGACGGACATGCCGGTGAGCATTACTTGGATCTTTTGTTAGGTTGAAATGCTGACTTGTCCTGAGATGGTAGGGGAGGGGAGAAGGAGAACCTACGGATTGCGTCGCCTTTGTATAGACCTAGTGCTCCATCGATATACATATAGCACTTCGCAATACTTGCGCCGAGCGACCTTTTCAAGTCAGAGAAAGTTCATTTCCAAATTCCAGAATTCCAGCAACCTGGAAGGGCCCGAAGGATGGAACTTACAGAGTACCAATCATGAAATTCGCCATCACGAGGGCTTTCTTCTCGGCAGACATATGCAGCCGCAAGATCTCGTTTCACAATTAGCTCAAACTGCTCTCAAACCCCACGCCTAATGTTTTTCAAAGGCACCTACTTACCATAGGAATCGGCAAAATCAAAGTGATGAGATCAGTGGCCACATCACTCCCCACCATAGCATAACCAGTCGGAATCGAATTACCGCAGTATTGCACATAGGCTTGGTGCGTGCTAAAAGCTGCCCACAAGTGTGACCCGCATTGCAACAAACCAGCTATTTCGAAGCTTATGGTCCAGGCGACGATGACGAAACTCCAGATGATTAGGAGGGGGCGAAAGACGGATTTGGCGAAGATGCGGAGGTAGAGGAGGGAGACGGATAGCTTGATGATGCCGACTGTGAATATTCCAAGTAGGAGAAAGGCGAGTTGGATCTGTTGCTTTGCGTTAGCAACATAGGAGGAATCGGTCACGCGGTAGGGGAATGGCGAAAGTGATTTTCCTTACATGTTTGGCTATAAGCAAAGTATTGGCTGCAGCCGCAGGGCTCTCGTCCTTGAAAGTTATTCCTGAGGGGTAGGCAAGTGCATGCTCGGCCACACCTATTTTGATCGATATTAGCTAACTCACATTTCGAAAAACCTGGTACTGGGCTACAGTAAGAACTGAGTTGGAGCATACCGTAGATTTCCATGACGGTCAGGCCCGTGGAGCTGATTATGGCAACGAGGATGAGCCAGTCTGAGGCGGTTAGGACCAGGCCTCGGCGGATGGAAGAGACGAATCGCAGGGTTACGCATGTTAGAGCGAGGAGCTCGAGGATAATGAATGCGGCTATGATGCCACCAGGATTGTCGTATGCCATTGTGGATAGTAATGTCTTGGACTCTTGGTAGGTTACTGGAAGCAGAGTAATCTATTGAGATTGCTAGTAGATGGGCTAGGATCGATAATGTGACTCTGAGTTTGAAGGATTTGGGACGAGCTAGGATGGTTCTATTTCTGTAAAACGACCATTCTTTTGTATAGCATGATGGTAGAATGAGGCTCCTACCACCCTAAAGTCCTTGAAAATCACATACTGATAGTGGCGAGCGATAGAACTCAAATTGTCGGCTGCTTGGTGTAACACAGGAAGTGTGGTTAGCTTCAGGCTGTCAACGGTGTGCTTTTCCAGATTTGCCTTGTTTGCCTTGACATATTTTCTCATACCATCAGTCTGCCAAGATCATAGCAATTCCTCAAATTCCGTGTCTCCACTACGTACAGAGGTAGTGTATACTCAGGCTCCTGACCGAAGCTGTCAAGTTCATACTTCAAATCTGACGATCGATTTCCCGAATGAGTGACCACCCTCAGCATATGATTATCCAGCATGCAAGGCTGGATGATCTTAACAGCACGAATGTGATTAACTCAAAAAGATTATGCATTACGACTCTGAGGGCTCAGAAGATCTTTCAGCCCCAGAATTGGATGCGGGGAAGCTCGCGGGGATAGATAATCGGCAAACCAGAATCCAGCAACCGGGGTAGCATTTTGAAGGCTGCGTAGTGCGTTGAGTTGAGAATCTTTCTAAGCAAGCCGCATTTCTGTGATGCACTGCTTCGCTGAAGTTTCGTCCGGAATGCCGACATGTGAAGACTGCATATGCAGATGGCTTAGTACGGACGAGAGAATATGCAAGGCTATGTGGTAGGAAAGTGGGATGATAGTTGTGTTGAATGGGTGGAAAGCTGGGGTAGGTTGGAGCGGTGAATTGGTAGCTTGCAGCTTGGTCAAGATCATGCATAAGGTTGCTAGTTTTGCAAAGTAGTGTAGGTCACAGTGGGCTTGGACCATCACCTGAAGAGTTGAGGCCTCTGGGGAGATAAGAGACGATCATGCGGTAGTAGTATCACAAGCTGACCGGCAGGATTCTCCCAGCTTCCTATGTCCATGATTTTTGCGGTTGTACTCGTGACTAAAGCAAGGCTTGTCTACATTTCGATCTCTCCTCCCGCTGCAGACAAGAGAAAAGAAGTAAAGCAACTTGCTTACACATCTAGTTCGTCCGCCAGACTCTTGATGTAGGTACATCTCCTGAATAGATCCTGCTTCTGGATCTGCTCATTCCGGGACTGAAGTTTCGGAGCCTCCATCGCTCCGTAACCCAACACGCTAGACAGCAACTGCTGCACATTCTCAAGTCCCAGATACCCACCAGCAGAGCCATCGCCTTCCCGGGTTAGGTTCGAGGCACCAACATCCTCTCCGTCTTTCAAGATCGCTGGCCCGGTGCCGAGGGGTCCCCCTAGCACCTGGACTTTCAAGGAAGAAGGAAATTCGTCTAGACCTCCTGGTGTAGTAACATCGTATGACGTGGGCCATTCGCCAAGTTGCTTCTTCGAGGAGGCTGGATCCACTGGATTCCCGGTGTAGGCAAAGTTGACCAAAGCCCTTGCGAAGATTTCAGAGAATTCGAGATCCTCCTTGCTCATCTGACCTTCAGGGAATACTCCGTTGAAGATGTAGTTTGTGTCTGAACCATGAGCAACTCCTACATACGGCATGCCAGCGGCATTAAACAACGGAGTCAAAGCAGTTTGGTTCAAGTTATAGACGCGTACGCCGTCAAACTCCGGATCAACAGACGAGCGAGTATGTTGCGTCATGGCATTTCCGTAGTCGATGGATGAGCAGGTAAACAGGACATCTCGCAAGATTCGCGAAATTCTGAAATAATTGACTGAGATGGTGGGATCGTCCGGGGATTTGCGAGCTTCGTAGTTGTCTACCTCCTCCTGGAAACTTGATGGGGGATACAGAGAGAACAGAGTCGATATCTGGTCTGCAGATAGCGCATGTGCAAAGACTTTGAGAGGCTTAATCATGTCTTCTTCGGTTTGGATGGAAGTACCAGGACCGACGTTAGTCGCACTATCATCCTGAGTCCAGCCAAAGATCATACGGATTCCTGGGAGGTAGTGTGTTAGGAAATACTCGCGAGAAACAGTGCGTGGTACGTACCTTTCGCGAATCTTCCTTCACGCATCAGGTTGGATTGGCGATCAGGAAGAAAGTCATCATCAACCGACGGAATGAAAGTAAAAGTGCCAAGTGGAGGATGGTTGGCAGCTGCATACTCCAGAGCAGTATTGAGAAGATCTTGCATGGGTAATTTTCGCAGACAATCGATCATTTTCGAATCAGTGAGATCGCCGCAACCGGATTTCTCAGCAACAGCAAGTGTGTGGAGAGTTGTAGCATCACTAGTGATGTTCAAAGCCGTTCCTGGTGGGCCAGACATCATCCATGCTTGTTGGAAAGGCACACCCTGCTGACCTCCATACGCCAAGGTCTGAAGTGAAGCAGCTGTGCCACCAGCGCTCAGCCCATAGACCGTGATTCTTTCTGGGTCACCGCCGAAGGCTTGGATGTTGTCTTTGATCCATTGCAACCCCAGACGCTGATCTCGCAGTCCAACATTCAGCGACTTCTGATCCTTGAGAGTCGAAGAACGAGCAAAGCCAAAGATCAACACTCGATAGTTGAGTGACGCATAGATGATAGGCTTTCCATCGGAGACAGATAGCTTGAGCAGGTTATCGGGGTCGAAGTGATCATCCGTGGACGATCCTTTGACGACTCCGCCGCCGTAAAGCCATACCACAACAGGAATTTTGCTTTCAGAAGTGAGGTTCAAGCCCGCAGGTCTGGAGATTCGGAGGTTCAGACAGTCTTCGCTCATATCCGTGGTCTCGGAGAAGTACGGAGGCACGGCATTCGGAACTTGAGGGCAAGAGTGGCCAGGTGTGGTGGCGTCGATGATCTCCCCCGAAGGAGGTGTGAACGGCTCTGGAGCAGCGAATCGGCGCTGTCCTGAAGTGTCATGAGCATACCTGATGTTGTGGAAATGCTCGACTGAGTTTGCAACCGTCCCTCGATATGTGGCTTTGTTCTCCCCGAGAGAGACTAAAGGCTCTGCATTGATGCTGCTCAGGGAGAGAGCCGCGACAACAACACCCAACAAAGTCGAGAACATGATGGAGAAACGCCAGACTTTCCGAGACAAGAGAGAGAATTGACGTTGTTGACAGTCACCGGTGGTTTCGGAGAGTACTAGGCCGCAAGATGTAAGGCAAACAATTGAAGCACCCGGACGGGCTTAAGGATGCCGTAATTTAGTGCTAAAATCCGAACGTCACACAAGCAGAAATATAAGCTTGCAACTTGAGAAGTTGCAAGAGTCAAGTGTTCAAGACTCGACTTGTCGTTGTGCAGAAAGCTGGCTCTGAAGATACCAGCCTCTCTGAGGAGCCTCGTTTGTTGGTTCAGCTATGAGCAGGGGTCAACTGACTGCATGCTGCGCCCCGCCTATGCAAGCACATTGATCACTAACACATGTGCATAGAGTAGCAGTATAAATGTCACAACAAGTGGGGCTATAGGCAAAGTCTTGGCATTTGTTTTGGCAAGGGTCGTGGAGATCATATCATCATTACCGGCATTGTCAGACTATCGCGAGCGGTTTCAAGACTTGATCTAAAGTAATGCCGACCGGCGACAAGACGCTTGAAGGCAATCAAACTCAATCAAGGTTCCGCTTTTCCTTCAAACAGCTCTTCTGGTGGCGGAACCATTTTCTCAAACAGCGCAGCCCGATCCATCATCCACTCGTGAAGTTTAGACCAGTCAACGCAAGCATGCGCTTGAGGCACTCGGACTGATGGCTTATGGCTCTGCCGACTGTGTCGCGTCCATTCTAGTGTATACAGCGACACATCTGCTGAGCACATGAGGGCTTGACGTAGGCTCTCAATGCAATGATCTGGACATAAAATCCAAGCATCAGCGAGATAGATCTCAGCCATCGGAGTTCGGTACAGATTGTTCTTACCTGCGTGCATTTCCAGGTCATCCCAGTCTTCGTCCTGGGAATAGTAATAGTCGGCATAGAAGTACTGTCTGATTCGTTTCTGAGAAATGATGAGTTTAAGGCACCGAAAGATCGTGGAAATTGGGTGTTGATACCAGGCAGTGCAAGCTGTGAGAAACTCCAAGTCCCGCAACGAAACCTCCGTCTTGATAGGCGACGGACGATGCATTGCCTGCTTTTTGAAGTTCATCACCGGAGACTCGGATCAGAGTTCCTAGATCAATGCGTCAGAAGCAGCTCGAAGTGGTACAGTTAAGGACAATGGTTTGGTGCTTGAGTATACCTTGCAAAATATCATGCCAGGCTTCGTCGAGTTCCGGCCTTGGTTTGCCGACAAATCTCGACTTTTCGGGGTCCTCGGTGAATCTGCGATTCTCATATTGCAGAGATCCATAAGTTGGAGCTGTAAATGTAAGTGGATGTAGACGTGAGAATCTGAAATGATCTTTGACTTACAGAATGGTTGTTTTACATTGCCAGTCGGTGGAGAGCAAGATGGATAGAGAGTAAGTCTGAGACACAGCGCTCCTAGAGATAATATACTGACAAAGGACAATCCCAAAAGTAGAAAGAAGAGTCGTTTCCAAGAGGTAGTATAATGTGATTCTTGGAGTTGTTGATCATAGAGTTCTTCCCTATGGTCAATGGGCGAATACTTCAGATTCTTGGTGAGAGCCATTTTCGAAGATAGAAATTTTAGCAGTGAGAAAGTGAGGCGAGGAATGCCACGTCTTTTCAGACTTTTCTCAAGATCCGGAAATTTGTCGAATATGATACCAATCACTCGTTTCTCTCAACCCACCCTTCGTCTCTCACGAGGCAAACGACCGGTGCAACCTTCCGCCGATCCCAGGGCGCAGCCGCGCAGGTGCTGGCAAACACATGCAATTTCCCCCGCTAAAATTCGCCTCCCACTAGCGCGGCTGCACCCGCGCCAGGAACGCATAAAATCTCCGCCAGCCTTCGTTCCTTTCCCTTTCCTTTCTCTTTCTTCTCCATCTTGGTGCATGGGCTTTACGCATATCAGTGAGGATTCGTCCGAGATTGCGTTTTTGCTGGTTGAAAACTTTACTATGACCGCTCTTGGTTGCCTTCGGGTGGCCAAGGAATCTTTGGAACAAAAAATCGCATTTTGCGAATCTTTTCTCATTTTCATTGCTGTCTGTGGCTGTGGCCATGGCTGTGAAGAAGATGCTACCGAGTTTGAAGCTTTGGGGGATCGATAGAGCGCGATGGTGGATGGAGATACTGGTGTTGTTGACATTGACGTTGCTGGTTTGAATCTGCGCGGGGCGACGACGCCGCTAAAGCCGAGTCCTGAAAATTCAAAAAAAAAAAAAAAGTCGCCCTTCCAAAAACACGGCTTGTGTTCCAAAGATTCCCTGCCACCCGAAGGCAGCCAAGAGCGGTCATAGTAAAGTTTTCAACCAGCAAAAACGCAATCTCGGACGAATCCTCACTGATGGATCGCGGTGATGCTGCGGCGCTGCCGCGCCGCGCAGCCTGCGCTTGTTGACAGTTGTTGTGAGGTTGACTGCCCGCCACCAAGCACATTGAGCTGGATCCGCTTCAAAGTTCGCGCAGTTCAGCCAATCCAACTCCCAAGGAAAGATGAGGCTCAGTCATTACAGGTGGTCGGAAGCATGTAGGTCATGAAAGATAAGAGAACAGGTTGTTCTCAACTTCCCAGGCGGTGAAGCAAGCGGGGAAGCTCCCAAGCTGACCATCTAGCAAACACCATGACAACGCGCGCTGGTGAAATGTTGCCTTTGTGATGGCACCTACTGCAGGCTGTTGAATAATCCCGGAGCTTCACCCAAACTCGGGCGAGGTTGCAGATGTAGTCAATACATGAGCTGCTTTGAAGCCTTGCCAAGGTGAAAAATCAGAAAAAACGGCTAAGCATGTGAAAAATGGTGTGTTATACACAGTCTCTTGCAGCAATAGCTGAGCAACACCATTTTTCACACTCATAGCCTTACAGCTGTGGCATCAAGATAGCGACCATGCTGGTAAGCTCTATATAAACCGACCAACTCTGCACATTCAATTTGAGTACCAGCCGCGGTTTCACAAATACTCGGGTAGGTTTGATGTAGCATCTCGACTTAATCCTTTACTAAAATTCTTAGGTCTTTAAATTCGACGACCTGTAACATCACTCCGCTTTACTGCAGAAGTCCCACCCTGAGTCAACAAGATGCAACTCTTCAAGCTTCTCATGGTTGCTACCGCTGCCTTCTCCTCCGTACAGGCCCTGCCAATGGACATCACTGGTAGGATTCCGCCCAGACCAAAGCGTTCAAACGGCGAAGTAACCTAGCTGACATCTTCAAGATCTCTCGACCTCGACCATCAAGACACGAGATGGTGAATCGGAGTTTGACACAGATCTTTGCTGGGGCAAAGTCATATCGATGCGATGGAAGCCGCGATCATTGCTTCCAGTGGACATATGCATCGGTGATTGCTGTGATGATTAGAGGGATATTGGGGTCTGCAGAATAGCCAAGTTACTTGCGATAGTGCAGACTGAAGGACATCATGATGTCGCATGATGTATTTTATTTCCTTGAATTTACTCCTACGCGGTAATCCCAGAGAATACATCGCTTTGTCTTTCCTAAACTTGAGCAGAGTTCATGTAACACAAGAACGACCGCCCAGGCCAGCGCCCCACATAACTCGACGCTAGGCCTTTTGCCATCCAATCACAGGCCAAGGATCTCCCACTAGCACCCCCTCTGACCCCCAGCTTGGCAGCTTCTAACCTGCGTGCTCCCCTCGTTCTCAAAACCACATAAAAATGGCCCAAAAGTCCGTACTTCAATGGAACCGGCACCAGCATCGGCGGAATCGGACACGCCCTCTCCCTCGCCTTCCAAAAACGCGACCTCCTCATCTTCGCCGTCCTGCGTAATCCTCAGAAAGCTGGCATACTTGCCGAACTCCCAAATGTACACATTATCACCCTCGATGTTACATCTTCGGCGTCTATCCAGGCAGCAGCGAAACAAGTCGATGAAATTACGGAAGGGAGAGGGATTGACTACTTGGTCAATAATGCAGGGATTTCTATAATCGCTATCTACGTTGCTGAATACAGAGCTGGATGGAGCGAAAGCGCTGTTTGGTGTGAATGTGTGGGGTGCGCTGGCGATGGCGAAGGCTTTCACACCACTGTTGAGGAAAAGTAAGGCGAGGATTGTGAATATGAGTAGTATTGGGTCGAAGTCGCATTCGCCTTGGGTCGGTATGTCATATATTCCACTCTTCCGTGTTCGGGTAGGTGACCCAGAGTACCGGATGTGATGCTAGCGAGCCAGTCTGGGCTCGCCAAGTTGACTAAGATCGTGGCAGACGAACGAAACAAAATGTAGTGAATGTTTTTTGTCGTAGTGAGACTCAAGCTTGTCAATTCCTGGTATCTTAGAGGCTTTTGATCACTCTCAGGAACAAGATACTATCATAGCCACTAGTATTGTGACGTATTCTCCAAGCGGTTTGAAGAGATTGGATTTTTGCATTGACTAAACGAAGCACTCGAGTCCTAAAACATATTTTGCAGACTTCAACTCCATCATAACAGTTCCCATACTCCAAATCCTGCATCGCATGACAACGATCGGCTACTCAAAATCGCTGCGGAAATTGTTGGCCTGCATAGCAGCCTCATCCAGGGCCCGATCAGCAGCGAGTGAGCATTTGCTGGATGGAAAGGGGGTTTCGCCAAGTGGGGGCGGATGTTCGCCAAGGGTGAGACCAAAGCAGCCAGAAAGCCCCACTCGACGGAAGCCCAGGGAGCGCCAGAACTCGTTGGCTACGATGAGAGAGCGGCGTTTGATCTTCTTTTGCTCTCGAGCAGGCTTGCCCTCTGTCTGTGGTTCAATGTCGACGGTCACCCAGCCAGGGACGACCAGAACATGATTGGGGATCCAAAACTGGAAATATTTCCCTAGTCCAATTTTCTCGATGAAGGCATGATACATTTTCCTCCCCACGCCCTTACGACGCCAAGCTTTGTCGACCAGCATCTCTTCGATGACGATGAGGTTTCCGGTATCGAGAGGAGATCCACGACTATTCCCCCAGACGCCGGTGCCTTTCTTGACAGGATCCGTTCTGAAATGCTTGTGAAGCCGTTCGTTGTCGTCAAACAGCCTTTCAGCCAGGTTGCTGAGTTGCTGGCTGGGCTCGTCCATCAATTCGTGGAGCTGCCCCTGAATTTCCCACTTCATGATGTATTTGCCGAAGATTTCTCCAATCGTCTCGCCGTTGTGGCTAGCACAGACGTGAATAGTTCGGAGCCAGTTCCCCCACTCGATGGTAGGTTCTACCCAGGCCGTGAGCTTGACTTGGCCTTCGACGCCTGGGATAGAGAAGTGCTGCTCTTCTTTATCGAGCGCTTCCTCATCTTCGTCTTCCTCGATGTCGTCCTCATCCTCCTCAAAGTCTTCCATGTCGTCCGAGTCATCGTCATCGATGAGGGCCTTGAGCCTACGGCGCTCTAGTTCTTCTCGGCCTCGTGCAGCCTGTCTTCATCGATATGGCCAACGAACGCATTGACGCCCGGTGCAGTACCTTGGTTGTCTGTACCTCATTAGGATCGGTATTTACACAAACGAATTGTATGCGTAGGCACAAGCTGCTGCTGAAGGACGTGCCAATACATTATGTAGCGAGACGGTTCCTACTACCAACCATTGGTGCAACTGACAGGTCGGTCTCGGGCGATATACCTTACTACTCGCAGACTGGTTATATGACATGCATCATGCAACTTTGCTCGCGTCGAGCGTAGTCTGCTCAATCGCCAAAGTCATTCGGCATGGCTCGACAAACGCGTCGACAAATGCGTCGACAAACGATGGTGATTCCCCAACCGGTACGTAGCGACTAGCAAAACTGATAGCGGAAGAAAGAGACTTACGATTCCCATGCGTCCCTGCGAAACGTCTGGCGAGTGCTAACATCTCTTCGAAGTTGCGCTTGCGCATGTTGGAATCGTGCTCTGGTGGCATCGTGCCAGTCGATACGCTCTCGCAGCGATGTCTTCGTTGATGTGGACCGATCGAACTCTGCTCTCTTGGTAGACAGGTCAGCAAACGGGCAGTTCACGATTCAACACGAGGGTCTGGAAAGGGTGAGGTCTGCAGCAATGAGAAGTATTTCTACCAATGACCGTGCAGACATCAAATAAAAAAACCCCCAAAGTACATGTACTTGTACTCACGGCGACGAGGTCACGGCGACGACGGTCATCCAGAAGGTGGGAAGAGCGTGGGGAAAGGAGGAGAACGAGGGAGGATAGATTTTCAAGTTTTCCGAGATTACCAGCCTCCTCACCTGCGGGCGCTATACCTATCTGGGATTGCTTGAGTCAGATGCAAGATTTCTGGCGATTTCCTCATGTCGCTGGTTCATGTCGATTTGTTCACAAGTCTGGTCCCCTCAAACTGCTCGAAGTTCCCCATCAACCCCGAGAACCGGGAAACTCCGGAACACAAGAAACAGTCAATTCAAAGGTCGAATCTGATGTCCCGTTTCCTTTCATTCCAATTTCTCAATTTGTTGCAGGCTTCAAGTCCAATTTCCAGGCGATGAATTGCCCAACTAAGGCCTCCTAGCACAAAGCGCAACTCATCCCCCCCAAGCCATCAAAAACATCATCTTCCTCTTCCCAGTAGCATTAGCCCATACGCGGCCGCCACAAAGGACCTCCCTCCCACCTCCCTCCCCCACAAGCCTGCAAAACGACGACAAACTCTAAGTCATTCCTACACTCCGGCAGCCTCTCCATTTCAGGCCTCAGTATCTCCTTAAACTTCCCGTTTCCAGCCCACTCATCCTGCGTCTTCGCCATATCAAATACCACTTTTAACACAGTTTCATGCCTGCCTATCTTCTTGTAGAAATATTCCTCCGTTATATTAGGCACCTCTTGACTGTGGAACGAAGCCAGCCTCACTTTTTCATGGGTGGGAATTTCGCCGGAACGGAGGATTGACGCGATGTGGTCAAAGACGTCGGCGAAGGCTTGACGGATATTCTTGCTTGTTGCCAGAAGTCCATAGACTGATGGTTGGCTGTTGATCGCCGTGTTCTCATGTCTCTCATACCATAGATCTAGATCCTTGTCCTCGATATCTCGAATCATTCTTTCGTATGTTACTTCTGAGTAGAGCAGCAGCAGAAGTTTCATGCGTGGGGAAAGGAATCCACCGATACATTTGCCGCAAGTGCATCCATATTTCAGTGCTGTCAGCTGTTCGTTGGTGGGTTGCTCAATTCCTCGAAGAGCAGCGAGGCACTGGATGACTTCTGGGTCATATCCGGTGAAGTCGTCGGAGTCGATTATACGCCTGCTCCATGGTCTCGCATCGAGATCGTATTTTACCCGAGCCCGCTGCTCCTCGGTCTGGGCTTCTAGGCTTTCCAAGGGAGTGTATCCATTGACGTCTCTGCCACGACCAAGGACTTTGTTCGTGTCGACATTCTTCAGCAGCCACTTTAGACTATGGATTTTGAGTCTGCAGGCCGTATGATGCAAGACGTTCTTGTAAAATCGATCAACCGTAACCCAGTGATCCCCGAGTCCCTTGAGGCTCTTGTATTCCTCGAAGGAGTTCACACAGTCCTGATCGGCATATGTCGTGGCTGCATGGATCAGAGATCCTGGCGAGCCAGAGATTATGAATCTATGTAAGCACTGTCCATCAGAGTATTGCAGTACCGCATTGCGGTCTACCGACTCTGCTTCCTCTGGGTCAAAGTCTTTCTCCGCTGCGATAGAGAGCGCTCTGTGACCCGGGTCTTTTGCTAAGCCAAAATAGTCGGATACTCCAATCCTGCGGAAGCCACGTGAACGATAGAAAGCCTGGAAATATTGTTGGGGGGCTTTCGAAAATCGGACTTCGTCGCCATGCCTTTATTCGAAATTAGCAAGCAACCCGGTACGATAATCGTGAACTCGGCATCCGTGGACTCGCCGTCCGAAATTCGAAATATCAGAGCAAGCTGATCCATGATCAACTTCTGCATACCTCCCAAGAAATACCTGATATCGACGAGAAGGTTTGAGATGATGAAAAGGTTCCCATGATCAAGTTCTCGGCCCCAGCAGCCACTTCCCTTGCGGAACTCGTGATGTACTAGATCTCGTTTAACACGGCCATAGCGGTCGAAGATCGCAAAAGCCATATTTTGAAGTGCGTGCGACCCGGATATGTCAACCTTGCGATGGAAATCGGAGACAATCAAGTCCCTTCGCAGGTATATTCCAGCACCCTGCCCAATGACTTGGCCGTTGTGCCAGACAGACACCGTAAGAGATCTCATCCACTCTGCCTCCCTTTCGTTGACCCGGTCCCATTTGAAGGTCAGGGTAACCTTTGTGTCGTCGTCGAGCTGATATTCTCTAGGCTCCAGCTTTTCCATATCTTCGGCTCTCGCGTGTTTTGTTTGTTCTCCGTTTATAGTGGCTTTTTCTGAGCCTGGTCCGCCTGAGTTGTCCGAAAAATCCTCTTCGCCGTCCATATATTCGATCATCTTCCGCCTGATTTCCGCACGCGCCGAGTCGTCTAAATCGCCATCTGGATCTGATCAGAATCACTCTATCCACAGGCACAGTATTCAGCACAGGGCTCAGTATAGTCCAAACTGTCTTGTTCAGGTCTCAGAGTAAGCGGGCAGTGCAGTCCACTCCGGATGGCTGGCCATTGTTCTTCCTTGCGACTCGGTAATAATTCCGTAAACATCAAATAAAAAAATCTCGGAGAAATTGAAGGATTCCTCTAACGCCGTCCTCCGTCCAATCCATCGTCCGGACGGAACTGGACAGACTGCAGTCGACGACTATTCCGAGCCATGATTGAAAGTAGAAGCTGGAAAAAGACTTACCAACGACCATGCGTCCCGCAGCATCAACATCAGGATTCTTTCCCGTTTGTGCATTCAAAGGAGTTTGGCCATCCTGGCCGTCCCGGCCGTTCTGACGTCTTTTGCGACCATTACCAGATTGCGGTGGCGGCGATGTAGGTTTGCGCTTCTGCGCTGCCGACTTTGGCGGCATCGTGGTTATTGATACCGGAATCCGGACAGCTGTGTTGTGTTGGGTGCTTCGAATGAGTGAGCAAATGCATGCAAAAACTTGGCGAAGGTTGGTGATACGAAGAAAATCTTTTCCGACGAATGTGCAGGAGATGCGTGGTACTCACAAACCAACTGCTTGTGCGACGGTTGTCGATGCGACGACGACGAGGGTGTTGTGGGGTTGATGGAAAGGGGAGGAGAAGGATGGGGACGAAGGGCTGCCTTCCGAGATTGCCTCCTAGCATGGAGGCGCTATACCTCTTTGAGAGTCAGAGGCTTCAGTTCCAGCGATTTCCTCGTCAGACCGACCTGGAGGAAATGACCTGGAGGGAATCGCCAGGGCAGCTCTTCGATCTGCTCGAAGTGCTCTTCGATCTTCATCGATCACCGAAAACCCCCG
Organism: Cyclaneusma minus; assembly: GCA_037179335.1. NCBI lineage: Eukaryota > Fungi > Ascomycota > Leotiomycetes > Marthamycetales > Marthamycetaceae > Cyclaneusma > Cyclaneusma minus. Next base: position 190,090 of record JAKZHN010000009.1, read on the forward strand.
GGGAAAAAGGAGGTCGAGAAGGCGTCGGACTCTCAACCTGACATGTATCTGAATATAAGGCTAGTATAAAGCTTGTTTTTCTTTTCCTTTTTTCACACATAAAACCGCTGGCGAGTATATAGTTTTGCAAAGGTTCATGTGTCCTAACCCCGAGTTCTATCATGCCAGCCATATAGAATGCCGCTAGCACCACAACGCCACGCCTATAACGCAAGCTGAGAATAAATCCAAAGCACCTAGTCCATATACAAGATCTTCCCGGTGCTCAAAGTACGTCCAATATGAAGTCACTCGGAAGCAGTTGGTTGAGGGCTTATGAACCGTCTCTCCTACCCCTTTTCAGGAAAGAGGGTAATTCCAAGTAAAGGATAGAAATCTCAAGATCGAACTAGCGGATCCAAGTCTTGAGACCAAATGCTTTTCTCGGAATTCCCTTGTTTCCTGATAAGGGCGGGTAGGAAAGAGTGATCCCGAGGCCTCCAACCAACTATTCCAGCTTTCTCATCAGCGATCCCCGAACTTTCGAGTTAACCACTCCACCCACACCGAAAGCCGGCACAATTCTGCAAATCCTCGCCGCAGCACTAATCCCCCAATTCTTCTTAATCAACTGCCACCTATCATTCCACGTAACCCCCTTTTCCCTTCTATTATACAAATCCAGTCCCAGCAAATGCATCGGCGTCGAAATCAGCTGTACGGAAGCCGGAGCCACGAACTGCGCCACCGTTTGCCCGCTCAAGCTCTTTTGTAGCTCAGTACCCATGGCGTTTGATAGCACGGGTCCTAATAGCGGTGGGATGTTGAAGGATGCGAAGATTGTGAGGCAGTCGCGGAATGTGAAGAGTGCGTAGGAGGGGAGGGTTACGGCGCGGGCTGGGCCGCCGGTGGGGCCGAACATCTTGACGAAGATTTGGTCTTTGAAGATGCAGAGGCCGATGTTGGCGGTTGATGTGGATGCGAATTTTAGGGTCCCGGCGGTTACGAGGGTGGGGGATTGGTTTTTGACGGTCGAGGTTATGGTGTCGAGGGTGTTGGCGGTCAGGTAGGTGCCTCCATAAAGCATGCAGATGAGGCCAAAGGGTTTGGAGAATAGTAGGGATTGGGGCCGGAGGAGGAACTCTTTTAGTGAGTTTTGGAGGGAGGCTTTGAGGGTATTTCGTCCGGAGGCATTTTCCATAATCGACCTGTTATAGATCTGGTCAGCAAAACTTGCTTCACAATCACATTACACAAGAACGGGAGCATACTTATCGATGCATGTTATGACGGGTGCTACCATGGTGGCAGCACAAGCCGCACTGGTGAAGTCGGACAGCAGCCGTAGACCCAGGTTCTTGGTATTCCATTTTTGCTTCGTCGGCGTATCGAGCTTGATGCTCGAGGTTTCCGGAGAGGTCATTGGCAAAGCATTGACTGATAACTTTGTTGTTTCGATGGGAAAGAGTGAATTCGGAGCTCTGCTTTATAGGGCACAGCAATGTTCCTCGCGGCAATGAGGAAAGGAAGCGGATTGGGACGGTGAAGTCGAATAATGTCGAGGTTGATTCACTCACTTTTTTCAACAAAGGCCGAGCTCGCTGCGCTTATCTCCAGCTTGGGCCACCGATAACCGGCGAGGCTGGGGTTCTGACTAAGGCATAAATCAAGGCCTTCTTATTGGTCGATGGCATGTAGAGAACCCACATGGAACTTGAAACTCCGAGTCAATCCGACAGATTAGATACGGGGTCTCCGGATTCACATCCATACATGTGCGTGATGCAGCCATCTAACCACCACACATGTAACTTCACTTCTTTTTCGCTCATTTTCTGTCACTTTTCATCATACCTCTCGTGTCTATAAAGTTTTCCATGCACGAAGGAGGCGTAGGCAACGACTACGACGTGTAAGCTGTGTTGCCTTAGACAATGCTGTCCCCTTGCATGTGTCTGGCTTGCAGCATGGCACCACTCTAGTGTTTTTCCTATGTCTATATATCAAGCTCTGTTGGTTGAGTCTTCCATCATTCCTCTCTACATTCAGTCTTGTCATCATGGTTCTCAAAGCGAACAAGTTCACCCCTGAGGTCCTCATCGGCGCTCCACGTCGCAGTCCCGCAGTCCCCAATCACGATGGAACTCTGGCTCTCTACACTGTCTCAACTTACTCCTTCGAGGAGAAGAAGACAACCAAGGAGATCTTCGTCATGGATCTTGAAACCTTCCAAACCAGCCTTTTTACCAAGGATGAGAACGCCCACGATGCGACCTGGTTAGGTGATGGAACGAATGCCATCATTTGGCTCCAGTCTGGCCCAAAAGGAAGCACCAATACCTGGATTGGCGACGGCGAAGGCGACGGCCCATCATATATTGCTGACGTGATTGAGGCCCCCTTCAGTGACTTGAAAGTAACACCTCTCGACGATGGCAACATCGGCTGTGTGTTTGTAGGGCTAGCAACCCCCGGAGGCTCCTTGTACAACATCGAGACAGCCGACAAAGGGCCATCGAGTGCAAGGATATACGACGCTGCGACCTTTAGATACTGGAAAAAGGTGCATTTTTCGATGTCGCTGCTTGAACGGAGCTAATCATTATACAGTATTTCACGCCCGAAAAGCCAACCATCTGGTACACCAAGCTGGTCAGATCTGACACTGGCCATTGGAAGTTCGCTGCTCCAGTCCACAATGCTTTCAAGGGAACAGGCCTCATGTGTCCCTTCGACAATGGCCTTTCGTCAACCTCTGACCAATTCGACATCAGTCCTTCTGGAATTTTGTGCGTGACGTTTTTGGCAAATAGTATCTCAAAGCCAGGTGTATACGAAGGTACTGATGTTCGCTTCATCCCATTGGAGACTTGGGTCGAGGAAGAAGCACCTAGACCGCAACTCATTTCCACTGGGAAGTACGATGGTCCCGTGGGTTCTCCGAGATTCTCATCCGATGGAGAAAAAGCGGTCTTCTTGCGGACGCCCAACATCGATTCTTCGGACAACCGCATCATGATGGTCCATGATCTCGCCGAGAGTCTCGAAGCTGTTGATGTTCAAAAGAGCCTTACCTGCGAATTTCGAGTCATTCCGTTCCAAGTATCCTTCAGCAACGATGGAGAGACGCTGTTCATGACTGCCGACGATTGCGGACGAGTTTCACTGTACATGCTCTTCCTGACGGCTGGCAACGGCCTCCGCGCAGGTCCGAACCTGCTTTATCGCGAGGGCGCCGTTTCAGCTTACTACCAGCTACCCGAAAGCTCCACCATCCTCGTATCCAGCAGCAGCTTTGTAGAAAGCAGTCTCTTCCAAGTCATCGACTCGAGCGCGCCACGCTGCAATGAGTGGACTATATCGTCACTCACTGACAACGGGAAAAAGCTTGGCTTATCCCCTAATCAGGTATCCGAGTTCTCCTTTCCGGGTACATCCCACGCTCCATATGACTATAATTGTTCGTCCTGGATGATCAAGCCACGCAATTTCGACAAGAGCAAGAAATACCCGCTGGCCTTGCTCGTCCACGGCGGACCAAAAGACGCTTGGCGGGAAGCTTGGAGTACACGCTGGAATCCAGCAGTCTGGGCAGAGCAAGGCTACGTCGTTGTTCTCTGCAACCCCACAGGTTCGACGGGTTTCGGGCTTGAATTAACCGACGGTATAGTGTTCACTGCTCACACCATTTATCTTACTACGTGTGCTAATTTACTACGTATACTAATCTCACTTACTTAGGCGTCAATGGCGAATGGGGCGGCAGGACCTATCGAGACTTGAAAAAATGCTTCAAGTACATGAAACTCACCATGCCTTACGTCGACACCACCCGCTCCATCCTCGCCGGCGGCTCCTACGGCGGCTACATGTGCAACTGGATCGCCGGCCACTCGTTCGCCCGTTCCTTCCGTGCCATCTTCGTGCATTCCGGCATCTTCAATCTCAATTCCATGATCGCCTTCGACGAGAATTCCGGCACCGCAGACTTCAATGGCCCAGCTTTTCCGTGGAACCCTGAAGGCATCAACAAGTGGAATCCGGCAAAACCGGAGCTGTTGAAAGAGTGGAAGACGCCAATGTTGGTGTGTCATGGTGATTTGGATTATAGATGTCCGGTGGAGCAGGGGATTAGTGCGTTTAAGGCGGCGAAGTTGAGGGGGGTGGAGGCGAGGTTTTTGAATTTTCCGGATGAGGGGCATTGGGTGGAGAAGCCGGAGAATTCGTTGGTGTGGCATAGGACGGTGTTTGAGTTTTTGAATAAGTATGTGGGGATTGGGGAGGAGGAGGATGGTATGGAAGGGAGGTGAGCGGAGCGGGCGATGGGTGACAGCGAGCATTCTTCTCTTCTAATCCACCTGTGAAATCCAGTCTGTCGTGGTATATCGGGTTCTGTATTGTCAAAGACTTCTTTGTCCTGTGGAGAGTCCAAAATGTCGAAGTGCTCAAGATGTAGGGGCCCGAGGAACGGAGTCATGCGGACGCTAGACTCCAGAAATCCTTCACCCGGCCAGTGACCGAGTCGAAACCGGCTTCAGACCAAGTCAGTCACGTGATAATCGAGGACCCCATCAAGTATATAAGAAGCTTGCGCCCACTGTATTCTGCTCTCCAAAGAAAGATCGGACTGTGCAAAGTTTCAACGGAAGATCGGCCTTTTCATTAATGGTGATAGTTTTTCGGTTACCAGGTTTCGGACTCCATGATCATTCGGTGCGTACGATAGAATGGCGGAACTCATGAAAGGTACCATTTCGCAAGCAAGAAGGCTGGCGACTGTCGGCTTATATGGTCACCACCGTTGCTATTGCTTAATGTTGATTTGACCAGGCTACTGTTGTCCCTTTTTTGTATTCTCACCGAAGTCTGACTCTGATGCAATTCACGTGACGACTCATGTGTGTAGCCTACAGCCAAATGGCTATATAAGAAGCTTGCGTGATCCATCTTTTACGCTTCTCAGACAACATATGTTCACCATAGCAGACACACCAACGACGCGAAAGACCTCGCGAGACCCTGGAAAGAGTTGATCACTGACTCGAAGAGAGCAACGTAGGACCCATAAGCACCAGCTCACACAACTTCCGAAGGACACTCGATTTTCAAAAATTGACAAAGCCACCGCCGTTGCTGCTCCTCACTGTTCATGTAGACTAGCTGCTGTCGCATTCCTTCTACAGTGGGTGGAAAAAAGTCTGAATACGGCCTACAATCTCTGAATAATCGCGAATATCCCAAATAACCAGGAATATTTCCAGTAATTAGGAATATGCCAGGTGCTTTGGAATATTTCAAGTAATTTAGGACATTCCCAGTTATTGGGAATATTTCTAGTTATTTGGAATATTTACAATTATTCAGAAACTGTAGACTGTATTCAGACTTTTTTACTCTCACTGTATTACCGTGGCTTTCATTGTTTGGAGAGCGTCTCATAAAAAACTTGGAAGTTCCCAGGTATATAAAGACCACGAAACTCGAAACATGTCCTGACCAAAAGAACTACCTGTCGGAAGAGATTTCAGGCTGGAAGGCCCCTTGACGAATTCCCGCTTCATCCCCCTCTCTTTGATGAAATCCTCTGAGCAAGCCAAACCAAGTTCGTTCTGACCTTGCACTCACGCGTGGTTAAGAGTAGGAAATCGTTTGCTTGGTAATATATGCTAGATGATTAACGAATGAGCGACAGCAACTAGAAAAGATGACGATAGCAAGCCCAGTAAGCGGCAAAACGTCGTGTTGCTGAGCTCTCCATCTGCTCTCTTCCAACAAAGGTCTCTATCCAGGAGTCTGATTGAACGAACTTCCCTCATCAAAAGAATATCATTGTTTGGCATGTCTACGTTACGAGCAGATCAGGCTGGAACATAGTGATCGATGTTTGATTTTCAAAATCCCAAGTAAAGATGCTTATATACCTAGAATCCCTTGATCACGTGAAGAAGATTCCACAGCCTGCGAATCACAAGTCCAGCGCCGACATCTGTTCGCAAGTCCTGGGCTTGAGCTTCACGTAACGTTTACACTCTGGAAAACACTAAGAAAAAGCCAGGAAATCCCAGATGGACTATATAATGGGCGTCCTTTCTCGCAGAAAGAAGACTCAAGAGATGGAAACTCGACGCTGGGAGTGAAACTGAGTGGTCAGTGGTCACACGATGCGATTCTCGAGTGCCAATATTGATGATACTTGCAAGAGGTTTGGAATCTCACGCCTGGCTTTTTGGCTTTTGTCTGCAAGCGTCTAGACTCTATAGCAAGAGGTTCTCGAATATTTATCAAGCGATAACGCTGCTGTCGTGTGTGAACTCTGCTGTCGAAGGAAGCTGCTGCTGTCATTCTAGCGTTTGGAAGACTGCCTCAGACTCGAATAGAAGCTAAATGAAGATGTCCTGGAACATGCCATTGAGCTAGCAAGCGTCCACTCCCAGAATAACCAAATAACTGGCGCAGTGGCTATCTCATTGCCACCTGTGATTAGCAGCCCGTGACCGTTTTCGGCGACAAGGAAAGTGTGTGATGACGAAACAGAAGACACCTGACATCCTTTTATAGCCCCCTGGACTGTGGATTCACGTGACTGCCCTTCCAAACCTTGATTGGCTGATCCAGCTTCACTAACTGGCAGGGTGTGGGAAACTTAAAACTAGGAACTTAGAGATATATAGTTTAGTTCCAATTAAACTAGAGGGGTCCGTAATTCGTTAGAAACTTAAATTTTAAACCTAAGTTTTAGTTTTTCCCTTTTAGTTTCCCACACCCTGCTAACTGGGCTGTTACCGAGCAAGCAACCAAGCCACCCCAGATTTACTATATATTGATGGCCCTTTCCCGCAGGATCGAGACTCAAGCTTCATACTGTCTTTCAGCGACCCCAGGGCAACACCAAGGGCCAAGATAGTCGTGATATCTTGAAAACTGTCAGAAACCTTGATGATAACCCTTAACTTGCAAGCTTCCAAACTGGACACAAAAGAAGCTCAAAATGTTACCAGCAGCGCTACGCTGCTATCGATGGCACTTTCTGCTGTCAAACAAGTCTATTACTGTCATCCGAGAGACTGGAGACTCGTCGAATGTGAATTTCCTGGTAGTAAAATAGGACTGTACCTATTCTAGAACTTGCTAATATGTTAGAAAGCGCGCACTCCCTAAAGAACAGAATAACGCACGCAGACAGCAGCAGCAATCGGAATGCCTTGATTGTCGCATTCACCTATTCAAGCTTGTGAAAGCAAAACGTGCGAGATTTGCAGCCTTTTATAGCTCCTCACTGTGGATTCACGTGATTGCACTCCTAAGGCTCACTCAGCTGATTCAGCTCAGCCATCTGTCACCAAGTAATCTTCCAAGCCACTCCAGATCTACTGTATAATGATTGTCTTTCCTGGCAGAAGCGAGAGTCAATGTTCATACCGGTAAAGGAGAGATCAATCGCCACTCCACAAGGCGAAAACAAAGCGCGAAAATAGTTGCGGTATTCTGGGAACTCCCAGCAACCTAGGATAATAACCCTTGACTTACAAGCTTCCATACCAGACATTAATAGTTGGACAAAATGTTACCAGTAACGCTGCTGTTGAGCGCTGCCTGTACTGTCGAACAGGCCTACTACTCTCAATTAGAGGCTGGGAAAACTCATGAGATTCGAGTGGTAGCGAAAACGGATATGGAATTGTGCTCTAGACGTTGCCAAATGCGTTAGAACGCGTCCCACTGCCCGGCAAGCTAGGCAAACTACCTTACCTACATCGTCGCTATCCGAGCTCCAGAGATCGTGTCTGCCTAAGTACAGTCTGAGAAGATAAGACGAAAGAGACTCGATGGCCTTTTATAGCTTTTCAGTCGTAATTGGTAGATCCACGTGATCACATGCCCGGGACTTACATAGTCCGTGAGTCTGGCACTTTTGCGTCACGCGATAGAAAGGGTATGCTCTGGAAGGCGCTAAGAAGCTGCCAGCGTACTGCAGATTTACTATATATTGAGGGCGTATTCCCACAGACTGGAGACTCAAGTTTCACGAACAGTCGATCTTGAGCTCGATCCGAGTAGGCAGATGAACCTGGTATCCTGGAAAGGTCTCAGGAATACAAGGCTGCTGATCTTTCGACCTTGGCGGCCTACAAGCCTCCAGACTCATTTGTGTAAGTCACGCCAGATGAATGAACGACAGTAGACAGCAGAGATGACAGTAGCGCTATTGTATTGTCCAACAGCAGAACACTCGCAGCCATGCTTCTCCTTCCAGTTCCCACTCCAGACAATTCTGGAGTCTTAACTCTTGAGCAGAGAGATAGAGCAAGATCGACTTGTTTCGCAAAGTCGTTTCGCAATGCATCTGGTTCGTCCATCAACGCGGATTACATAGCCAGAAGTGAGCCGTCATCATGAAACTTGCAGTTGAGGATACGAAAGAGGACTGCTTATATACCTAAAATCCCCAACCAGAAGAGATTATAGAGCCCTCGAATCGCGTCTCTAGAACTTACTGCTGCCCATGACTCTGAGCTCAGGCCTCACGTGATATGTAAAGCTTACCCTCTAAAAGACACAAGTGGACAGCCAAGAGAGCCCAGATTTACTATAAATTGATGGCCTATCCCCACGGAAATAAGACTCAAGTTACATAACAGAAATCTGTTGCAAGGACGAAGAGTCTCGAGTTCGAAGACAACCGCGATACTTGGAGGAGTTTCAGAATCGCAAGCTTGCTCCGCAACTTTTGATCTGCGAGCTTCCAAACCGGATACCAAGTCTAAAAGTTCCCGGCAACGCTGCTGTTGAGTGAAGTCTCTGCTGTCGCAGAAAACTGCTACTGTTGTTCAACTATTCAAAAAATTCGTTTGGTTCGCTGGGAGTGAAATGAAGTTGTGTCATGGAACTTGTCGAAAGCGTCCACTTTTCGGAGAAGGAAATACCTTGCCTACACACTGGTAGGTATCTCAGCTCGACGAGTCATGTCTGGACTCCAATGTCGTATCCAAGTCGTCGATTTGGAGGAGTTTGTGGAGATCGAACGAGTGGAACCTAATGGCCTTTTATAGCTCTTGAAATAGGACGCCACGTGATCGCACTCCCAAAACTTACTCAGGGAAATCCAACTAAGCTGATCTGATCTGTCAATCAAGAAAACACCCAAGCCACTCCAGAGTACTATATAATAGACCTACTCCCACAGCAACATTCCTCAAGCTTTGTGCGATGAAATCACCATTCACACTTTTAACAAAGGGCAAAGATAGTGACCATACTTTGGAAACCCCCAGTAACCTCGGATAGTAATCCTTGATCAGCAATGTGCAAGCTTCTAGATCGGACATTAATAGATATTCTAATACCGGCAATGCTGCTATCGAAAGCAGTTTCTGCTGTCGAACAGGTCTATCACTATTAAGGAAGAGCAGAGGATACTGGTCGAATTTACCTAGTAGCAAAACGGTGCTCTGCCCTGGAACCTGCAAATGGAATCCCAATCATCCACTCTCCAAAAATCTTAATGACTTTCGCAGTAGGCAGCGGGAAATACCATGGATCATCCTCATCAGTCTCAAGTTTTTGGGAGCAAAATGAAGGGGATTTAACAGCCTTTTATAGCTCCTCAACAGTGGAGTCACGTGACCGCACTCCAAAGTTTACTCTCAGTCATTGACGAAGCTGCCATTACCAAGACGCCCCAAAGCTACTATATTACTATATATACCGCTCTAATTCCCTAGAAGCAATCTACCCCGAAATTGCAACTGCAATAGTACTTATGAGACTGAAGATCCAAACATTGCTACGTAGGTAGATGTCATGGTTCCTGACCAGTGACCATTGAGTAAGCTTCTTCACTATATACCAAGCGTGTCTTGAAGCTTAACAACAACCCTACCGCCGAGCGCGGACTTTGCTGTCGAACAAATCTCCTACTGTCAGTAGAGAATCTGAAAAGAGTCGTTGCACTCGACTGGCAGCGAAATGAGTTGTTCTTTGAACCTTGCTTATATGTTCGACAGAGTCTACTTCCCAAAGAACTGAAAACACGCGACGAGTATCTCAGATCTCCATTCGCTCGTCTCTGAGTTTCGGAAGTTTGTGGGGACAAAATGAAGGGGATTTGATGGCCTTTTATAGCTCCTCAGCTATGATTTCACGTGACCGCATTCCAAACGTTTCCTCGAATGATTCAGCTTAGCCGATCAGTCCCTAGGTAAGAAAATAGCCGAGACACGACCCAAATCTACTATATATTCTGCTCTAACTCCAGAGAAGCAACCTACCTCCAGATTCCGAACATTCTTCTTCCCATGGAACTTGTTCTTAAACAGTCCGAAGATGGCTACGTGGGTATCATCGTTCCTGACCGGTGACCATGGATTGAGTAGGTTTTTCACCATATTACATATACCAAACGTGTCCTAAAGCTTACCGACAACCCTGCCGCCGTGCGTGAACTCTGCTGCCGGGGAGAAAATGCTACTGTCATCCGAGAAACGGAGAGACTTGTCGAATCCGACTGGTAGTGAAATAGGGCTTTGCTCTAGAACTTGCCATGTCAGAAAGCGCTCACTCCCTGGAGAACAGAAGCAAATATGCAGGAAGCTGCAGGAATCGATATCCCATTGCTCATGGTGTAAGGGCTTTGACATTGGGAACCTGTAAAATAAAGGGGGCATTTGAAATGGCCTTTTATAGCTTTCCCAAACAGTGGATGCACGTGACCATACTACTCCAAACGCTTTCTCGAAGGATTCAGCTCAGCTGATCCGTCAACTAAGAAGCAGCCGAGCCAGTCCAAATCTACTATATATTCTGCTCTAATTTCTCCTAGAAGCAAACCACCTCCAGAATGGCACATGAGACTGGAACGGTCTGAAAATGGCTACGCCGCTATCATGGATCCTGGCTATCGATCTGCAAAGCTTCCCCTATCCCACTTTGTACCAGTAGTGTCTTGGAAAATCGGAAAGTGGAAACTTAACCAACAGCCCTGCCGCCGAGCGCGGAATCTGCTGTCGGGTGAAAGATGCTACTGTCATTCAATCAATTGAGAAGAGTCCTTGAGTTGTGGATGCGTTGGAAAACTTCCCATTACCCGGAGAGCTAAATAACTTGCCTACATCTATGTAGTTGCTATTTCAACTGACAGCTCTACAGGTCATTTCTCCGTGGCATGATCATAAGGAGCGTTGATGTCTGAGAATACCAAAATGAGCGAGACTCGACTGCTTTCGATAGCTTCTGGACTGTGGATTCACGTGACTATACTGTTCAATCTTACTTTGATGATTCAACTTAGCTGGTTTGTAAGTAGAGCATGAGCATAGCGAGAGAGAAGGTGACATCAGTCTTGATTTGAACTTGCTCCTCGAAGCTTGTATGATGAACTTCAGCCCCACGCAGACATGTGACGAGCTGGGGATATCGGTCTCAGAGAGCCTGAGTGGCCACCAATACTCGTATCAAAGAAACGGAATCTAGATCAAGTCAAACCAACATTGGACTTGATCCAAGGACCAATCCCACCGTGCGGCGTACTGGCAGCCAACCAGGCTCCCCGAGTACCGAGCCCTCAGCCCATCACACATCGACGTCGACTAGGTTGGTGCACCACACCTCGACCCCCGGAGGCAAACCAGCGGCCAGTCACCTAGCAAACATCCTCAACCACCTGCGGCTTCCCATCCTTCTCGCCCAAATCCGTCTTCAGCATTCGCCCGAAGAGCTCCATCAAGATCTCAAAGCAAATCTTCGTAACCGCCGAATCATACCTGCCCTTACTCTCCTCATCGCGAATAAAAGCATCTGTCACATTCCGTCAGCAACGATCCACATCCTCACATCCCCTCATAAAGCAGAGAAAGTCAGCAACTTACGCTGCGCCCCATGAAACTCATGCCACGAAAATGCCACTCCAGCATCCCTCAACGTCTTCCTAATCAAGTCCCTCCCCTCGGCCGGCACATGATTATCCAATGTCCCCCAAATCATCGCCAACTCGCCCTTAATATCCTTGCATCGTTTCAGCGAATCGTCATTCTTGCCTTCTCCTAAGCTGTGGGCGTGAATATCCGTAGCGAAGTAGGTGACCGCGGCGGATACGCGTGGATCCAGCGCGGTGCGGTAGGCGAGGTGGCCACCGAGACACATACCAGTGGCACCGATGCGACCGGTGCAGGTGGGCAGGGAAAGGAGGTGGTCGATGGTGAGCTTGGCGTCTTCGTCATACGCAGCCAGTTTCTTCGTGACCTTCCATTTGTTGCCATCGTCGGTGCCGGGGCCGTCGTAGGCAAGGGGGCCGGGGCCGGTGAATTCGTGGTAAGAAGAGGGCGCTGCTACGATGTAGCCTTGGCCGGCGATTTGGCGGGCGAAGCGGGCGACGGGGCCGGTTACTGTGGAGAGTTATGTTAGATAGGGGACTTGGGATGGTGATGGAGGGAGGGAAGGGAATGGGTACCTTGGTAGATCTCGCTGTGGAGGACGACTCCTGGGAAGCGACTGAAGGGAGTTAGCTTGAGAGCTGAGAGACGGAATTTAGGGTGTAGGGGGTGGGCTACGCGTTGGGGTAACCCGGAATGGTTGGGTGGAAGACGAAGATTCCTGTGCTGCATGTGAGTTTCTGAAGTTTGTATGGATTGTATAGGGTGAACTCACGCATGGAACCATCTCCATCGGCCTTGGTGGACACGTCGACGTGAGACTCTTTGATCAACATGGTGGCTTGAGATCTGGGTGCTCTAATGGTGTTAGACTATGGTCAGGATCAACAGAAGGAATGATCAGAAGGCATGAGAGTATATGTGGCTTCTGTATCAGGGGAAAATCCCAGGGGCATTGGTCCCTAATTCCGAGCGAAGAGAGTCTCGTGACCACTGACTCCTGGAAGTCCTTGAAAACCTCATCATGCTTTCGAGTCCGACCCTCGTACTCCCCAGGGGTAAAGCAGACGAGTGCTTACATGACGAGTCTGGATAAACGTGGTGGAAATATAATTTCGTGCTCTGCGAGGAGTTCCGTCTGAAGTTGATAGCTGTTGACCTCCAGCAATGTGACTGAGCGGTAGATATATATACCCAGGTGCTCGGTCAAGGCCAATCGCAGCGATGCCGGGGTTTCTGATAAAGAAGCATAGTATTAGTAGGTAGCTATTCAAAACGAGCAAAGTCTTAGTAGCTCGATATTCAAAGTGGTCTGATCCCCGAGGACCCTTCACCCCTCATCGAACCACTAACCAGAGAGCAACGAGTCACGACGCAGATATATTCGCGGATTGGGAGTTGGCGCGACGATGAGAGACGCAGGGAGTCGGGATCTCCAGGACGACAAAATATAAGGGCCAGTAAGGACGTGGGACAACTTCTCGAAATCCACTCAATTCATGTCGAAGGTCGGGACGATGAGGGTTGGTGGAGGTGGGGTCGTGGAATTCTGCCGGGCGGTATCGCTAGCGTGCTGTGCGTGGGGATCGGAGGGGCAGATCGTTGTACTCGTCGTCGTCGTCCAGTGTCGTGCGTCGATGATTTTTGGGAAGAGGCAGCGGTACTCAGAAGTCAAACATGGAAATTGCAATAGGTTGAGAGTAATCGAAAGATGGAAAAACTCGGGTTTGTCAATGCTTCTGATTAACTTCGTGTAGCTTTGGTACCTAGAACGAATATGTAAAAATCTTGGAGGAGGATCGAAGAGGTCAATGAAGCTTGATTGCTCCATTGATGCTATGTGCAGCAGGCAGAGCTTGGGAAAAGAGATGAAGAGGGATAGTATAGACTTCAAGCTGACTAACCGGTGCTAGAAAGCTCAAACCTTCCACAACAACTGGCGTCTAGGTATGTTGCATATAAAGAGAGAACAGATAGCTCTCTGGGTAGCTTCAAGTTGCTATTCTTAGATATCAAGTCTTGGCAGGGGACCACGGCACCGACTGGACGGAGCGGCCATAACAACGTGGCGATGGAGACTGGAGGACCGCTGTTTGAGGAACATCGAAACCAGCTGAATGGAAAGGGGGGCGAATGCGTCACTCTGTCAGCTGGGTTTCGGGAGCTTCACTTACCAAGGAACGCTCCAAAGAAAGAGACGCTTTCCGCAGTCGCTGACGTTGGTCGGAAGCTTGAATCGTGCCTTCGAACCCGACTTTCATACTTTCCAGATCCCCAGGGCTGAAGAAGGCCGAGAACTTACATGGACCGAGTATTCGAGAAATACATATGTGGCGGAATCAGCGATTCGGCTGTTCTGTCTGAAGCTCTGTCTTGGAGTTTCAGACATGAGGTGGCACCTTGAAGGTCCAAGTCGGAGGCGGTGGGTACAGGCAAAGTGAAGAGCTTCTGAAAAATGAACAGCTTCTGAAAGAGCCTCGAGCGACCACTGAGCCTGGTCAGAAAGTGATGCCGTTGAGAGTTGAGAAGTGGTCGTTTGTGCTCCGTGTTTCTCTGGGTCGTCCAGCATGTATTTCTGTTTCTTGGGTCGTCTAGCAGCGTGGTTGTTCCAGACCTGAAGTTGAACGACATGGACCATGTCTGAAAAGATGAGGCTGGTCCCAAAGATTCGAAGGAATTGTGCGCCACAGCTATGTCCATATCCACAGCTCTCCCCACACTCGCATGGACGATTCCAGTCCTTCAGATGCAGCATTTGTAAACTGAGATCACCGAATTCTGCTCGCTGGAAGATTCGCGTCCATCAAAACCAGGGCAAACACCAAGGCTGCGGTGCATCGAATTTGACAGAATCCGGAGAATTTGATCCTGGTGGGGCAGCTGGCTTGTGCCTGTGGGCGAAGGTGGGCTGTTTTTCCACAAGCCGATCTCCGGGTCAACGCAAACGTCATATTTGGAAGCTGTTGGAAGGTGAAAGCAACAGAAGGCTGAGCGTGAGAATGCTGCCGTCCAGGAACTGCGCAAACACGGCGTGGATTGGGATGCTGGAGTGGTTCACGAGCTGTAGGAGAGGGAGCGGACAGCCTGTAGAAAATACACTCGATAATTTGCACAATTTGGAAGTGCACACGAGAATAATTTTGCCCCTCGATCGTGCCTTCCGTCGTGAACTCTCTGGCTGTGGCGCAAGCTTGGAAATGGCGGGGCACGGCGGAAAGTGGTCGTACGTTCTAGCTGTGGCTGGAGCCGGCTGCACCAAGCTGGGGCTTTCCATTGGTCCCTGCGTGCGGCTTAGCGAAGGCCGTGCTTCTGGCGATGGAAGGAACGTTCTCGTGCCTTCCATCAAAAAACGCTCGCTGCATAAAAGTGCGAGCTGCGACTCTTCTCAACCTTTTCCTCTCCATACCACAACACACACAAAAAGTCTTCCTGTTCTCATCACGATCTCCCTTGAGTTCAGACTATTCTTCTTGATCACGCTTTCTTGATACCCCAACACACAAACCACACGACTACAATCCGCACATCTTCACCATGGCTCCAGGTAAGCTCCACCCCACCTCGCCGCCGTCTGCGCAGCTTGGGACTGCCTCTTCACAGCTCCCTCAAGCTGCGCCCGACTTGCAATCCTCCAATTCACCTCTTGAGCATCATGCTAACGTTCTGCGCACAGCCGTCGGTATCGATCTGGGTACGACCTACTCTTGCGTCGGTGTCTTTCGTGATGACCGCATTGAGATCATCGCCAACGACCAGGGCAACCGCACCACTCCCTCGTTTGTTGCCTTCACCGACACTGAGCGTCTGATTGGAGATGCTGCCAAGAACCAGGTCGCCATGAACCCCCACAACACCGTCTTCGACGCCAAGCGCCTGATCGGTCGCAAGTTCGCTGACGCCGAGGTGCAAGCCGACATGAAGCACTTCCCCTTCAAGGTCGTTGACCAGGGTGGCAAGCCTGCCATCCAGGTCGAGTTCAAGGGCGAGCAGAAGGTCTTCACCCCCGAGGAGATCTCGTCCATGATCCTCACCAAGATGCGCGAGACTGCTGAGGCCTACCTCGGTGGCACTGTCAACAACGCCGTCGTCACTGTCCCCGCCTACTTCAACGACTCCCAGCGTCAAGCCACCAAGGACGCCGGTCTCATTGCTGGCCTGAACGTTCTCCGCATCATCAACGAGCCTACCGCCGCTGCCATTGCCTACGGTCTTGACAAGAAGGTCGAGGGTGAGCGCAACGTCCTCATCTTCGATCTTGGTGGTGGAACCTTCGATGTCTCCCTCTTGACCATCGAGGAGGGTATCTTCGAGGTCAAGTCGACTGCCGGTGACACCCACTTGGGTGGTGAGGACTTCGACAACCGCCTCGTCAACCACTTCGTCAACGAGTTCAAGCGCAAGCACAAGAAGGACCTCTCCAACAACGCCCGTGCCCTCCGCCGCCTCCGCACTGCTTGCGAGCGTGCCAAGCGCACTCTCTCCTCGTCCGCCCAGACCTCCATTGAGATCGACTCGCTCTTCGAGGGTATCGACTTCTACACCTCTATCACCCGTGCTCGCTTCGAGGAGCTTTGCCAGGACCTCTTCCGCTCCACCCTCGGTCCCGTCGACAGCGTTCTCAAGGACGCCAAGATTGACAAGTCCCAAGTCCACGAGATCGTCCTTGTCGGTGGCTCTACCCGTATCCCCCGTATCCAGAAGCTCATCACCGACTACTTCAACGGCAAGGAGCCCAACAAGTCCATCAACCCTGACGAGGCTGTTGCCTACGGTGCTGCCGTCCAGGCTGCCATTCTCTCTGGTGACACCTCCTCCAAGTCCACCAACGAGATCCTCCTGCTCGATGTCGCTCCGCTCTCTCTTGGTATCGAGACTGCCGGTGGCATGATGACCAAGCTCATTCCCCGCAACACCACCATCCCCACCAAGAAGTCCGAGGTCTTCTCTACCTTCTCCGACAACCAGCCTGGTGTGCTCATCCAAGTCTTCGAGGGTGACCGTGCCAAGACCAAGGACAACAACCTTCTCGGCAAGTTCGAGCTCACTGGCATCCCACCTGCGCCCCGTGGTGTTCCTCAAATCGAGGTCACCTTCGATCTTGATGCCAACGGTATCATGAACGTCTCTGCTCACGAGAAGGGCACCGGCAAGTCCAACAAGATTGTCATCACCAACGACAAGGGCCGACTGTCCAAGGAAGAGATTGAGCGCATGGTTGCCGATGCCGAGAAGTACAAGGACGAGGACGAGGCCGAGGCTGCCCGCATTGGTGCCAAGAACGCTCTTGAGTCTTACGCCTACTCTCTCAAGAACACCCTCTCCGACTCCAAGGTTGATGAGAAGCTCTCCGCCGAGGACAAGGCTACTCTCCGCGCCGAGATCGACAAGACCGTCGCCTGGTTGGACGAGAGCCAGCAGGCCACCAAGGAAGAGTACGAGGAACACCAGAAGGAGCTTGAGGCCGTCGCGAACCCTGTGATGATGAAATTCTACGGTTCGGAAGGCGGCGCTGGCGGTATGCCCGGCATGCCCGGTGGTATGCCAGGTGGTGGAGCTGCTCCCCACGCTGGTGGCGATGACGGCCCAACTGTTGAGGAGGTTGACTAAGCGGATCGTTCATGAACATCTCTTTCTCTCTTCTTTGCATCACGATGGCATCCTTTCTTAATAGATGGGTTTCAACGGTGTCTCGGGGTTCACGTCTTAGCGATTTGCGTTTCTTTTTCCGACCATCTCTTCGATGGTCATGATAATGAACTGGATGGGCAAAAGCTGGTGGTTTAACCGTGCATAGCTGTACTTCAGATTTGGTTGCCCACAATCGAATTTAGTTAGCTGAATTCAGTCCATAAAACTTCAAACTTCGTCTCTTGCCTTGCCTTGTGATCGTGACTTGTCCCTGACTTCGACTGATTCTGACTGACTTTGGATTTTCGAAATTCGAAACATGTCACATCCGACCTTGAGGGTGTTGGAGAGAGCACAAAGACGCCTCGGCAGTCTCCGGTGTCCTGCTCCAGCCTATACTGAACAATGTTTGTCTTCTGTCCTCTGACCAGTGATTCTGAAGAGTGAAAGACTGAAGTTAAAATGTCCACGGAGACGGTACACTGCGACCTGCCCAGTGCCCCTAGCATTCGACGGCTTGAATCGACAGGCGTAATCAGCCCAAGTAATCATGTTTGATCCAAGTTACTTCGATATTTCCAAAGTATTGAAGAAAATCCAAATAATTGTGTGCCATTCAAATAATTGTGTGAAATTGGACTGATTGTGCAAAATCGAAGTTCCCAGGTTTGATCTCAGTACTCAGACGGCGCCGAAGTATTTGTAGGGATTTGGAGTGATTGTGGTAGGTATTTTCCAATTAATTATTGGAGTAATTCTCAGATATGAGATATCGAGGAATTTGCAAGTACTTGTAGGAAATCAAAATCATTGCGATCTCTCTGAGTGACTGAAGTTTCCCAATCATTGAGACTTGAGGAAAGCCACAAGTACTGAGGAATTGCCAAGTACTTGTAGTAAATTCAAGTAATTATAGTAAATCAAAGTCTTTGTAATATTTTCGGGTGACTGTGATATTTCCCAACCACTAAAAACATTCCCAAGTATCACTATTGAAGAAAGTCTAAGTAATTAGAAGCCGTCCGGGAAACGGTAGTCAATCCAAATGATTTGGAGAATCTTCAGTTATTTTGAATTTGTTTGGATCCTTATAATATTTTCGAAGATTTAGGCAATGGCCATTTCATGTTATTTGGGCTATAAGCTATATGATGGGAGTTATGACTTATGAACTGGCCTTGGGTTGTAGAAATGTGAACGACTCCGCTCGTCGAAGACGGAGTACTACTACAGGCTTCCAGATTCACATCTCAGCTTCACATCTTTAAACCTCAGTTTCATATCCTAGCTTGAAATCTCAGCTTCACAAGATATAATTCCCATCCTTCAACCTTGTGATGAATCCAAACCAGAGGGGTTACAGAAATACGTCCCAACATCTGGGCTCTGGCCCACAAAACAAAGATTATGAGCAGAAACCTGGTAGGTATTCTTACAGATGTGCACAATTACAATGACTGTGATATTTCCAAATTTCATTGGAGTAATTCACAAGTATTGAGGAACTCCCAAGTATGAAGTAACTGGAAGCCATCCAAGTCACTGGAGTTGAACCAAATAATCAGGAGCCACTCAAGCCATTGGTGTCAGATCAGGTGATTGTGAGTTTCTTTAATCACCTCGAATTTCTCCAATATCCTAGACTATTTTCATAAACTTCAGTTTCGGGCTGCGGGAGTTGCAAATTGGGAAAGTGAACGATGCCTAAAACGTAGGCTTCCGGTCTCTAGGCTCACTCCCAGCTTCACATCTCAGCTTCACATCATATGGAGATTGGAGCCCTTTTCGTGATTAGGAATTCAGAAACTGAGTGCTTAAGGCAATACCCAACCATAGGTAATCTCGCTCACGAAATGAAAATTGCAAGCAAGCATTTCCCTCCACTGTAAACTCCCCAAGCCTCAATGACAAAGTCACACCCCAGCTTCAGTGCTTCACATGTCAACTTTCACATTTCAGCTTCACATCCTAGCTTCAAGTAACCGTACGCCGTCTAAATTATTGAGTTGATCCAGATACTGAGAGACGAGCCAAGTGGTTTCGAGCTGCCCAGTTCATCAATATCGTCTCTGTTTACCTACCTACTTAAGTTGCGTCTAGTTCCTGGGAAGTGTCTAAGTACTTGAGACACTACACGTTTCACCGTCATACAAAGCCCGAGCACTCCATTTGCACCCCAAGTTCTTGCGGAAAGAGATAGTGGGTATGGTGTATGGTACTTTCTCTAGCGAGTAGAAAACATCTTCAGAGATTGGAGTAAAGGGTAGGGTGGAGGATGACAAAGGGAGTGGTGAAATTTGGTCGATTGTACCAGGACGAACTGTCATACCGTGACCCTAGTAGCTGGCATGAAAAACAGGTTAGGGGTCTTTATAATGAACGATGTATTGGCTTAACGGTCGAAATGAATCGGCCAACCAAGTGAGGCGAATTTCGGCCAGGACCCCCAAGATCGGATTCGTGGAACGCTGCGAGATGGATTATTTTGGGTATGGGATAATAGATCGGGACCGCGTTACGGGAGGTTGCAGGGTACGGTGTAAAATGGGGATAAGAGCAGTTGCTCTGATGACCGCGAGAGGGAGGTGGAGGTGGACTGGGCGATGGGGATGGCACCATACATTAGAGAGTATGAGGTGGAGGTATGAGTCGAGAGGAGCACCGAGCAAGCGAGACTCAGATGACTTGTATACCGTCCAATTGTTCTGTCCGTGGATAATTACTTGGGTGTTTGCACTTTGAAAATAGGGTTTGTCCTTGACCAGCACCGAAGAGTTCACAAGATTGTAGCATTGAAAGAGCCCATAATGAGACAGAAGGGCCGTTATGGATTCGTATGTCTCGTGAAGAGGGGAGCCGTCTTTTGCTAGCAAGCCCGGATATTCCATACAGATGCAGTCATCCCAACGCCATATATATGCTTTCGCACCTCAACGCCAATCCCACTCGTTTCGCCTCAAATACCAAAGTCCCTACCGAACTCATCTGACTCCCTCAAGCCCCCTCCTTCTTCTCCCTCTCCTCCAAAAACTTCCTCCTCTGTTCCCTCTCCCTCTCCCTCCACGCCTCATCACCCCCATTCACACCACCCACCAAGCTCTCAACCTCCTCCTCTCTAACCTGCCACACCGACCCAGGCTCAATCTTCCCCTCCCTCCCCTCCCACACATCCTCACTACTTTGTCTCCCCAGACTTTTATCGTACTTCGCCCTCTCCTTCTTCTTCCAATATTCCCTAACCATTTCTTCCCTAACCCCCTTCCCCAAACTCCTCGTACGCATGCAGAACCAGAAATCCGACCAGTGAGCGCTGCATGATTGGATGGAGCCGGTGCGATACAGGGCGTTGAATTGGCCGCCCAGGGACTGGCAGTAGAAGGCGCTGTCGAAGAGTGCGCGGCAGCTTAACTCCGTTGGTAGCAGACTATCTGCCAAAGACAATTCTGGCTTTTGTTCTGCTTCGGGGGTAGAGGAAGTTGGGTTGGAGGTACTGGGAGAGGTGGAAGAGGTGGAGCGGGATAGGGATACGCGGTTGTATTTTGTGGAGGAGGGTTTGATGTCCGCTTCGAGAGACTCCCAGACAGATTTAAATTCGGCGTCGGCGATTTCTTCGCGGGTTTGAGGGGGTTTAGGGACGCTGGGTTCTTGTTGCGCTGGACTCGGTTGAGGGGGTTCTTGGGATGTCGGTGCTGGGGCGGACGCGGGCTTGGAAGAGCTCCAGAACCAGCTCATCTTGAAATTTCGGGAGGAGACTGCTGTGCGGAAATCTCGATTAGGTGCAGAGGATGATTTGGATGATTGCGCCGGCAGGTCTTCGTGTCTTGGAGTGCAATTGATGTCGAGGGAAGTTTTTCGCGGAGCTTGTGAACATTGAAGCTCGGGCGACGGGGTGGTGGACGCCGATGAGCTTGAACTCAATCTCTAAGTACTCTCAGGCATCATTTTCGCTTATGAGGATCTTGATCCCCTTCGAAATAATTCATTCAAATGAGAATGAAACAACTGTAATTGGTTCGGAAACTGTAAGTAATTCTTATTTTTGGACCTTCAACGAATTCCATGATTTTGAAAACGTTCAGCGGTCAATCAAAGAAGAAAGTCAGACACCTCGGAATGACCTCATCGCGGCAGGAGCCTCGAGCTAACATCGCTATCCCTATGTCTAGACCCTGAATTCGCGACAACCTAAATACTACTAGTATGCGCCCTAGGCGACCTCCACTGAGGCTCTTTCTCGTCCTCGGTTTCCTCGCCTACCAGTCTTCCCGATACGCTGCAGACCAAGTTATGAATACCAAGAAGCGCTGATCCTCAACATGCTCGACCCGGGGAGACGTGTGCTGTTCAACCCTACGAGCCTGCCATGCTTGAGGGCAGCCAGGGCGCAAAGGAATTTCTTCTATAATGCGCCACATACTCCGCGCCCGAATCTGGGGGTGAAGGGGGGCACGAGGGGCGTGAGAAGGGAGAGTACGAAGGGGACTTCGACTGGCGAGGATTCGACTGGCCATATTAGTGCTGGGAAGAATGAAGGCATCTTGTTCTTTGACAGTACGTGGTGTTGACGAGATTATGTGAATGTAGTTAACTCTGCCAGACTTGTTTCCTCTCAAGCTCCAGTGGCTTCTACGCCTACCGCTGCTATCCTCCGACCGAAGTCTCCCAGAAATCCTCTCGCGATTCCAAAATGGACGATTCGGCTTCCTCGAACCTATGGCGCTTGTCAAGCGTGCTATTCCCTCCAGCATTCCTATAAAAGTCACCGAAATCCTACCTAGACTGAAAGACGGCGGAACTTTTGTCAAGTTCTCGCATCCAGATGGCATAACAGCTAAAGAAGTGGAGGGCTTGATTACTGGCTACTTGAGGGAACATCGAATAAAGCCATGGTTCAACCCTTTCAGCAGTGTCGATGCGAGACTGGTGAAGGGCAGGCCGTGGCTGGAGGACCTATACAGAATGCCGAGTTCGCGATTAAAGATCGAGTTCATGCCTACGAAACCTGGTGAACAGGCCGCTGAGTTGTCTCAGGAGACCATATACAGCCTCTTCAGGAGGTATGGTAAGATTGCTGAAATCACCCCACAGCCATCAGACTCCAAGGTCATGCCGAGATATGCGTTCCTGGATTTTGTCAGATACCGTCAGGCTATTATGGCGAGGAATTGCATGCATGGGTTCCAAGTTGTCGAGGCAGCTGGAGGAGGCAAGACTGGCACACAGCTGGCTCTTTCGTACGAGGCTAAGATCAAAGCACACTGGATACGGGACTGGATATTTAACCACCCGAGATTCGTCATTCCAGCCCTTGCGGCATTGGTGGCAACTATCTCGATTGCCATCTTTGACCCTATCCGAACATTCTTCATCAAAGCCCGCGTGGAACACTCCTTTGACTTGAAACGGACCAAGCTGTATCGATGGTTCAAGAACCAAGCCACGGACATTTTCACCTTCAAGCACAGATCTCAGGAGCAGAAGAGTCTGAATGCTATCTGGGATGACCGAAAGGAGGCCATTGACCAGATCCAAACCTGGCTTATGGAAACGGCGGATACCTTCATCGTCGTACAAGGCCCAAGGGGTTCTGGTAAGAAAGAGCTAGTCCTGGACCAAGCACTGAAGGATCGCAAGAACATCCTGTTCATGGACTGCAAGCCCATCCAGGATGCTCGCGGCGACAGCTCAACCATCTACGAAATGGCATCACAAGTCGGCTACCGACCGGTCTTCTCATGGATGAACAGCATCAGCAGCCTCATCGACCTCGCCGCTCAAGGCACCATCGGCGTCAAATCCGGCTTCTCCGAAACCCTCGACACGCAACTAGCCAAGATCATGCAAAATACCTCCACAGCTCTCAAGATCATCGGACTCAGCGGCCGCAAGAAAGACGACAAAGACGCTCAGCTCTCCGAAGACGACTACCTCGAAGCCCACCCTGAGCGTCGACCCGTCGTCGTAATCGACAATTTCTTGCACAAGAATGAAGAGAGCACTATTGTGTATGACAAGATTGCTGAATGGGCTGCCCAACTCACAACTGGCAATATTGCTCATGTTATTTTCCTTACCAACGATGCGTCATACTCGAAATCGCTGGCTAAAGCACTCCCTGACCGCGTCTTCCGCCAACTGGCCCTCGGCGACATCTCGCGCGACGTCGCCTTGAAATTTGTAACCACGCACCTCGACATCGAAGCCTCCTCCCTAGCCGGCAACGAAAAACCGCTCTCCTCATCCACAAAACACAAAGATCTCCAGGAACTAGAACAATGCATCGACGTAATCGGCGGTCGCCTAACCGACCTCGAATTCCTCGCCCGACGCCTTGTCACAGGCCAAACACCACGCAAAGCAATCGAAGAAATTGTAGAACAGAGCGCTAGCGAAGTGCTGAAGATGTTTTTGATTGACACGGATCGTGCTGGGCGCAAATGGAGTCCTAATCAGGCTTGGTTTTTGATTAAAAGGCTTGCTGAGGATGAGGCGCTGCGCTATAATGAGGTGTTGCTTTCGCCCACGTTTGCATCTTCGCTCACGGCACCTACTAGCGCATCTGGCGAAAGCGTCCTCGAAGCACTTAGCCAAGCCGAATTGGTCACGATTTCAAGCGCTAATGGCAGACCGCAGGCTATCAAGGCGGGGAAGCCGGTGTATCAGGCTGCTTTTAAGATGTTGTGCGAGGATCACGTGTTGAAGTCAAGATTGGATCTAGCAATCTTGACGGAATTGACAAAGATCGAGAACAAGAATATTGATAAATATGAACAGGAGCTGGTTGCGTTGGCGACGCTGCCGAAGCAGCCGAAGGAGGTGCTGGGGAGGGTTAATTGGTTGCTACAGAAGTTGGAGAAGAGTCAGGGGTTGGTGGAGGGGTGGGAGAGGGACATGGGGGGGTTGAAGAAGGTCTTGAGTTTGGAGTATTGAGTGGGGATGGGGTGAAGTGGATGAAGTGGACTGTGGGGTTGTGGAGTTGGGAATGGTGAGTGGCGTGAAATTGAAGCGATGGAGTTGTGTGTATGGAGTATGGATGGGTCACTCGCCTCATTTTACGTTATGAGCATGGCGTTATGGCTCGGTGGAAGTTTCTTCTGTCACCTACTTTATGCTATTAATCAAGATTCATGTCGAGGAAAGGTGTGTCCAGAGTTTTCATTGTAACGTGTTGATCATCGACAATTCTGTGTGGAAGAGCATTGGTACGGTCTTTTCGGTTCTCTTCTTCTAGCTTTTGATGGGGTATTTCGGAATTCAAATTCAAAGGAATGGAAAGTATATACATACATCTATCGATCTACGCCTTCCTTGATCTCCCCACCCATCCGCGCAGTCCCGAACAGCAAAGATCTCACGCAGCCTGGTCCTCTGCCACCATGGCAACGATCATTCCGGAGTCCTTAATTCCAAACGCCCAGCGATCATTCTCGAACCCTTTCCTCGTCCTGATCTCGACCTCGACATCGTGGTCTGGTTCCAGCTGCACAGCCGCGGGAGCGGTGCCCTGACACGAGGGGTGTACCCATTTCCCGGACGTCGGCTTCATGTCATAACGCATCACAAACTGTGTAACGACAGCGAAGATTTGTGTCATGGCGAAGTGTCGCCCTGGACATAGGGTCGTACCGCCGCCAAAGACGCGGAATGCTGTGGGGTGTACCTTCTTCTGACTCGGATTGTCGGTCTTCATGAAGCGGCGCGGATTGAAAGATTCCACGTCGCTGCCCCAGATAGTGGGGTCTCTGTGGACTACTCGAGATGGCATTTGAACCAAGGCGCCTTTTTTCAGCAGCCATTTGTCAGCGATGATGGTGTCTTCCGTGACCTCGCGCACAGATATGGCCATGCTCTGCAGACGGAGGACTTCCTGGAATGTGGAGACGAGAAGAAGGCAGCATGTCTTGACGTTTGTGAGGTTAATAGTTCTTGTCCTTGCGCCTTGCTCATCTGTCTCGCTGCTCGTGATCTCGCAAACTTCGTTCCGGATCTCTTCCAGCAGTACTGGTTTGGAATAGATGAACATGAGTAGCCACATCGTGGCAGGTGTGATACTGATGATTGTGGCTACGGAGCCACCCACATCGAATTTTGCGACTTCTTCTACGGAGACTCCAAGGTTGACGGCCACGTCGAATCGGTTTTCTGCGAATTTTGAGCCTTTCCTGTGTCCGTTATTCTTGTAGTATTTCTCAAAGGCTTTGGCAATGAATTCTCGGGCGGCGATACCCTTTCTGGCCGTAAGTGATGGAAGTATACCTACGACGAATCGCATGATATGGCTCTCATAAGTCCTGCACCGAAAAATGAGTATGTGCATCCAAAGCAAGATATTCTCTAATAGAAACATTACAGGAGATTCTTTTTTCGTCGGGGGGAGTGGGGGTGGGACAGAGATCACGGCGAGCGAGATGACTGAAACTCACCAGAGCGCAGCCAAAACAGCTGGATCTTTATACGGGCTGTCCGGTCCGTAGAATGCGTTTGTCGTTGCTTGGGACACAGAGGTCTTCAGCCAGTGCACAAGACCAGTTCTCGTGGCTTGGCCATTGCTAGGCTCGAGCTCGTCCAGACAGGCCGCAACGTACTGGATCATAGTGCGGTTCATAGCGTCGAGGTGTGGCCCAGGAGAGAGGGCATCCTGAATAACCGCCTCAGACTCCACGGAAAGTCCCCAATGGCCCAATTCGCCGTTGACATTGGTGTTGAGAATCTTGTCAGTCTCTTCGTTTGAGTCGCACAAAATTTTGGTCCATTTAGCTTTGATGGGAAGAAACGACAAGGCCTTGGACTTTTTCTGGACGGCGACTATCAAGTCTAGACTGGCCACGACATACATCTTTTGGCCGGGCATGATCAGAGTGAAGATAGGGCCAGCGCCCTTCTGGCTGGACGTGAAGAGTCAGCCTTCAGACTGCCTTTGAACAATCCGAACTTCTTACCTCAACTGCACATAGTAGTCATATTTGTTCTTGAAGAGGCCAAAAATGTGGCCCAAATATGGGATACTTGAGTGAACTGCGGGTGGCTCCCGTGCGTCCAACTGCTTGGCTTCAAGGAAACGAGCAATTAATATGCTCGCTCCTATGACGAGACCAGCAATGAGAAAAGGAGTAGTACTCAGGTTTCCCGTCATGTTGGTGAAGGTCAAATTTCGAGAGTTGCGGCGTGAAGCTCTGCTGACGATGCATTGAAGTTGGTTCTGGTCGGTTATGGAGAAGGAAACTTGCAATTGTGGATCACCGATTGGCAAGCGAGAGATCGCAGGGTAGCCTGGCTGCCTGGCCAGAGCACCTACATGTAACGACACTGAACCATGTCCACAGCGGATATTACCTTACTCTGTTGGCTTCACCGAGCTTCGGTATCTTCCAGTCATTGAAACGACATTTGTGAAGTTCATCAATTCTATACAGTGCATTTTTTAGACTACCACATGTACATTGTACTCAGTGTTGAGTGTTCACAGTACGACATGGGACATCTCAAGCAAGGCTGATTATTGCTAATAATACCTTGGTTGGCATTGATCCAGTCATTTCAGGATCTACAGTGAACAGGGATTAAGTCTCCAATGGCCAATGCGGCATTGCCGTGCCTTGTCGAGAAGTGGGTCTTATGTGGCTCTTTTTTATGGAGCAGACTACTTGGCGTCTCTTAGCTGAACTGTTACTATTAAGAGTAAGAGCAGGCCCAGTTCATATTTGTTTGTTAGTTGTTATGTACCGGGAGGGGAATTCAAGTCATCTCTTATCTTTGCCTGCCCATTGAATCCACGGCTCTGATGGCTGCAAAGTCATTCGAATCTCTTTCCTCGTTGCTTTTCAGGTTTCCCCGTATCGGTCTCACATGTGCACTCTCGTCACCTCGTGGCTGATGGGTCGTGGGGGCTGAGCCCTTCCCAGTGTATATATGTTCTGTATCCTGATACAGGAGGTCAGCCGCGCGATCTGCCAGTCGAATTATCCCAATCTATTTTTGACAGGGGAACAGTACATAATGTACCTTTTACTTATCTCAGCATCCAGCAGCTGTCAGCCCCCAAACAGAAATGCAGTGCGGTTGGTCACAACTACAGTAACAGATCGCTGTCCCGTATGTACGGCAACAACAGTTTACATGGGTTGGCTCACACCCTGACCTGATCAACCCGGGTCGGCCCCATACATGTAGATCGGCTCAAACTATTGGAGATAACGCCTGCTAAACGCCCAGTACCAGGATTGACAGATGGTCAATGCCGATGCCAATACCACATGCAGCAATTTAGCTCGATGCATTTGTGGAGAGGAAAGAGTACATAGGCGCCTATTTGGTTACATACACTGCCTTGGTCGAAAAGTGCTTCAAGGCTGTCCCCCACACATGTGCAGCGGTAAGTGCCAATCATATCACTAGGCGGAAAAAAGTACCCTGAATCCCCTTTGGAGTGTTGGTATTAACAGGTGCTACAAGAAGGGCTGCCATCTCCCTCAGACTCCATGTCACTAACTTTTCTCAACGAGGCTCGACAACCGTTGAACTACATGTACTTGGACTTGAGATATCATTCACACTACCAACAAGCCAGCACTCATGTCTACTGCGATTGATATATGCTCTTATCCAATCGCAACTCCGCCTCCGGGCCAAACTGCGAACTTCACAAATCCGCCTTCGATAGCATCTGAGGTCTACATTACGGCTGCGATTTGCATTCCCCTCATCCTGATCTTCGCCGGTCTGCGGCTCTACACCAAATTGGTCCTGACAAAATACAAGACTTGGGATGATTGTTAGTACTTTTCAGACTCTAGTCCCACAGATTACCTTTGGCATGATGCAAACACCACCGAGTGATCACAGAACACTGACAACGAGTTCTAGTAATATTTATTGTGGCCGTTGTATGCTAATTCCTAGTATATGCTACGACCCTGGTAGCTAGTTTCCGCATTCTAATCGATGCAGGTTCTGGGATTGTTTTTTATCCTTACTACTTTGGGGAGTATGCTTATACAAACTTCCTATTGTTCGGATCTCAGGAGCTAACGTTAAGCTAGATATCGCACATGGGGGAGCCGCGTTGGGCGAACATGAGTGGGACACCACAATTTGTGATTATCACACAACTGCGGCTATAGTATGTCTACTCTTCAATTCGCGAAGTTCATGATACTGATTCACAAAGCTCGAACTCATTCTGATGAGCATATACGGTCCCTGTATTTGGGTCGTGAAGTTGTGCCTCTTTGGTCTCTACTTTGTCATTTTCGGCGTCCTACGATGGATGCGCATTGCAGTATACTGTGGCATCACCATCACTGGCCTCTACTACTTCGCTTTCATGATATCAAGCCTCGCCATGTGCGCCCCCTCCGACCCTAGCGCGCCATTCGCGTATTCGCTGGCATTGGGGAGTGAAAGGTGCACAAGTGCAAGACCTTTCTACGATCTGACGACCGGAGGTTTCAACGTCGTCAGCGATTTGTTTTTGATCATTTTGCCCCTGCCGGCAATATGGCAACTTAGCATGCCAAAGAGCAGAAAATTAGGCATTAGCGCCATGTTTTTTACAGGAGCAGTGTAAGTCTGAAGTCTTCCAGGATCTGCGCTACGACTATTTGACTAACCTGTGGCAGAGCCTGTATTGCCAGTATCGTCGGTGTGGTCTATAGGGTCAAACAATATCTTGGTACAGATAACACCTGGACTTGCATACCCGCAGATGTGACAGTGTAAGTCAATCTGATACCCTACAGACGTTCGCGTAACACTGATCTTCAGTTAGATTTGTGGAGATGACTGCCGGACTTATGGTTTGTTCGATGCCTGCGCTCACCGTCATGTTTCAGCGGTGGGTCAAGCCTCTAAGAGCACTGTTGTCAAGGAGTCGAATGGGACGAAGCATCATCACCACCACTGGGCTGGGCGAGGGTGTCTCTGAGAGTCTCCACAGTTGGAATGGCTCGGGTCCTCTGCATCAGACACAAAAGGAGGCGTCATTGGAGCGTTCGCTAGAAACAGCGTGAAGGGACCGTGATATTCGGGCAGCCCAAGTTCGAAGTCAACCTCTACCTTCATGTACTGCTATTAAACTCCCACTTTCTTTCAAGACACCTCTCCACAGCCACAACTCCCCCGGGCAACTTAGGTTAGGTAGCAGACCGACTGAAATCCCTCAAATGTGGTGTAGAATGCAATCAAAAACCCGGAAATTCTTCTAGAATCCAGAACAATACCAGGTGAACAAAGACTCATTTCCGGCTATCAGTAGAGATGAATGGTAGAAACGAATCAGACTACTCACCATTCGGCATTCACTACCAAATCACCACCATTCCGAGCAGCTGATCCGACCTTCCATCTGGTTCCTACAACTCAACTAACCCAACCGAAATTGAATACCGCAACCCCGAACCCCCGACGATCTTTTGACAGTGAAAAGAGTAAGAGAAGTCGAGGAGACAGTCACGAATCTCTGGTAGAAAAGACAGCTAGTAACGATCTTACACATGATATTCTCGATGATTCGAAATCCTCAACGAGATTTGAGAACACAGCAAAGACAAAGTTGACAATGACACATCTACTCGTCGAGATGTTGAGGAATGAGCCTACCCACCGACCGGATGACGACGCGATGAATTGTGGACGTATATGTAGGGAGGTTGAGAAGTAAGAACTGCGCTAGCGGACTCTTGGCATTGAACCGCACGAATGCTCTACCTACCTTATGTGAACGTCAACACTCAACCACCACAACGCCGCATCCATTTATTTCGGTAGAGAGTTCCGAAGGTCTCGACATGCCAGCAGGTTCGTCACACACAACTAACCTTCACACCTCTCAAACACCATTTCTCACTGCCCATAAAAGTCATCGATTCTCTAAGTCTAGAGCTCTATCGCTAAGTCGCATAACTCATGAAGCCACCTATCGTTTATCTTCTCCCTTAGATGCCGTGAGACACGAATCGCTCCTCAACAGGCTTGAAAGTCTTCTCACCCGCTGGGGCAGCAGGGGTTCCGAAAACCAACTGTGCGTTCAGCTCCCAATCGCTATCAATGTTCCACTCGGCAGCGATCTTCTCGTTGATCAGAGGGTTGTAGTGTTGCAGGTTGGCACCGAGACCCTCGGCCTCCAGAGCGGTCCAGATGACGAATTGGTGCATGCCGTTGGATTGCGAGGCCCAGCCGGGGAACTTGTCGGCGTAGAGGGCGAATTTGTCTTGGATTTGTTGGATGTCTTTGCGGGAGTCGAAGAAGAGGATCTGGGAGTGGGTGAGGGGTTAGCTTGTGTTTGTACATGTATGGAGGTTTCGCAGATTGATGATTGACTAAGGGGGCAGAGGGGCAGAGGTGAAGATGAGGAGGGGGCACAAACGGTTCCGTAGGCGGCCTTGAAGCCGTTGATGCGCTGCTCGGTGCTGGGGAATGCCTCGGCGGGGACGATGGCCTTGAGGATCTCGAGGGTGAAGTCCCAGAGCTTGTTGTGCTCTTCCTTCACCAGGAGGACAATGCGGGTAGATTGGGTGTTGAAGGAGGAAGGAACGTGGAGAATAGCCTCCTTGATGATCTCTTGGATCTTGGAGTCGGGGATGGTGGACTCCTTCTTGAGGGCGTAGATGGTGCGGCGCTTCTTGATGAGCTCGAGGAAGTCCTTGGAAGACATGTTGGGCGAGTGGTGAGAGATGGCTGGGAGAGATAGGTGGGTTCTAGAGGTTATTGAGAGACTTGAGGAGAGGCTTGGAGAGAGATAGAGGGGAGTGGAGAGGGAAGGGAAGGTCGAAGGTCTTTATGTGCTTGGGGGTGTGGGTTAGTGGGGGGGAGGGGGAGTTTGAGCAGGGATGCGGTGAGCAAGGACAGAGCACGAATAGCAAGCCGTATATTCTGCTATTATACAAGAACAAAGCCAGGGTGGCCAGGCAGGCGCCATGGCTGAGAATCTGATTTTCCAACAAGATGGTGTCATTTGGAGGAGGACGGGCTGGAGAAGTGAAGCCTCCACTCAGCCCTCATCGAGGGGTTGTTTCGCGGCTCCCCCACGGGCCACCAGTCCGAGCTTGCCCGCCTAACCAGAAGAGGCCTAGCATCGGAGATAGTGTCAGCGGTTACAAAGCAGGTCCAAGCCACCACCTCTGAATGGTTACAAATTCCACCGTTCTACTGATTTCCAAGCCAAGACAAAGCATTTCGAAGATTGTTCGGACTCTACTCTTCCCCAACACCGATTCTCCAATACTCAGCCTTCAACTGATCTCCGATCTGAGCCTGATGTCTTTTCATCTCATAGACTCCTGTTCGTTTGCAATGCAGAATCCTACTGATCGCAATGAGGCTTCATTGGGCTTGACAAGCCCTCCGGGCTCGACGAGCTATACCGTTGTGAAAATGGGCAAGTGCCGCTCAAGACCGACAAGAAGACCGACAAGACGGTCGGTCCTCGTTTTGAAGAAAACAAGTCGCTGTTTCATCTATCTCTTTACTCACATGATCTGCATCTCCCTATTTGGGGGCTGTTGCGTTTGTATCGCAATCCTGCCTCTGCCTCGTCCACTGGTTTCCTTCTATGTCGTCTACACGTTGTCATCTCTAGTTTCCCTCCTGTTTGTCATCCCCCGAACACCTGGGAATGAGATAGACTGAAAACTTTCTATTCATTGCCTATCCCCATGACAGAAGTTCTGCAATATGAGAGGGATACCCGCTGTCAATGTGCCACTCGTGTCCTGTGAGATGGCACATAATGCTCGGCGGGTTGGCTCGTCGCGCTCCTACTTTTTTCTTGAAATCCACTTGCAACATGGGCTGATAAGTTGTAGACACCATGTACTCGTTGCGTGGCCAATAACTTCACTTGTGTTCCGAGATCCACATCGTGGTCGATGAAGTCTTCGCCACCAAAACCATGGCTGGCCAATTTTTCGCTGTAACCCACAGTTGAGAACTTCGCCATACCCAATTCATGTGTTATCCATCTTCGTGGAATGGAACAAGCCTTGGGTGGCGAGTACGATTGGACTAAGTTATGGGACTTACAGTATGATCCAACTCCGGATCGAAGAATTGCTATTGAGGCCATTGAGCTTCTCCAACGAGACGAGCTGCTCGGAATCACTCAGAGCCTACTGATCAATGCCCATAGGATCCACAACGACCCCTCGAACCGCGTTGCATACTACAACGTTGAAACCTGATCATGAGACTCTGGTACGGTGTGTTGAACATGATGAGGGAGAACCGATGTTTACGAGGAAAGATGGCAGTTCGCTGGGTTTGAGTGAGCCGGGGGAGGTGCTCAGATGGTTTCGGGGGACGTTGGAGTGGGATACGAAGGGGAGGTTGAGGGAGGGGCTTGGAGGGGCAGTTGGAGGGGTTTCTGGGGAGGCGGCATGGTTGACGATTGGGTTGCAAATACGAGGATAGGAGCTGAATGTTCCCGATACACATATCTGGAGTCCTCGTACTCAATCGCTTACTTGTTCAAGAAAGTCGGGGTTTTGTTTCATTGCTTGACTGCATGAGTCTCAGAGCGTCCGACTGTTGTCTGGGCCACTCACACTGATCGGCCAACTTGAAGGTAAAGTCGCCCCATTCTTTCTTTCATCGTATCGTCGACAGATTCTGTAACACAGGCACATTGAAACCTCTCGGCATATTCGGAAATGCCATCTCCGACACAGGACAATGCTAAAGGTGAGCGGAGTTTAGATAGCCGTCGCATGGTTTCTCGGGTCGATCCGAGACGCTTCCCCTCTACGGCATCGTGGTACGGGAGTGGCGTCTCACCGGTAAACCACGGAAAGATGCAGGATAGCGTACCAAGTCATGCAAGGTTTGGGTGAGACGGAGACGAATTTCCTGATGTTGGAATGGATTGACGAATCAAGACGTGAGTGCATTTAAGGTTGGGCCCTTAATACGGGAGGCTGAAGGTTACTCACATCTTCAGCAAGTCAGAGTTTCGCCGAGGTAAAGCAAAAACTGATTACAGGGAAGGTGTCGACAAAAAGGCGCAACCATGGTTCGCACTATGGCGAGTCGTTGGCAGATTGTACGAGGATGTCGACTTGACTGGAAGTCAGGATAAGTCAAAGTCATCACTCGACGCCAGTGACAGATCGGTGTAACAATCTGCGATATATATTGGTCTTCCTCCGAGAATCTCTCCACCGATCACCTTGGAAGTACAACAGGATGGCTGCAATTCCAACTCCTGCCGACAATGTGGCCGTTGATGTGCTCATTGTTGGGGCTGGACCGGCTGGATTCATGGCAGCATTGACATTGGCGCGCTATGGAGTCTCTATTCGACTAATTGACTCGCGACCAAATCGAATCCAGACGGGACACGCTGGAGGTATATTCAATCACATTCTTCCTTACTACTTACTTCTATCTTTTTTCTCTCATCTCCAAACCATCTAAGCAAGTCCGCTCCAACAAAAGCTCACCAAGTCTAGGTATGCAACCTCGAACCCAAGAAATCCTCCACACCCTCAACCTCCTCCACACCCTCAACACCACCGGATACCGCTGCACCGAAATGGCCTTCTGGGCCCCCTCCCCATCCGGCACCATCCAACGAACCCACGTCTCCCGCGAAATCAAACTCGCTACCCCCTACCCCTGGCTCACCGCCGGCAAGCAGCGGGAAACCGAAGCCGCCTTCGACAACGCCCTTCTCGCACTCGGCCACACCACTGACCGCCCCACCGAACTCATGTCCTTTTCCTACACGGACGATCCCGTGTATCCTGTGCACGCACGCGTGAAAAATCACTATTCGCACGTGACTAGTACGTATCGGTGCAAATACATCCTAGGTGCCGATGGCGCAGGCAGCAAGACGCGGAAATTGCTAGGGCTGCAAAGCGAAAGTCATGGCGGTGATGATTTCTGGTGTACAGCGGACGTCAACCTGTCCACCGATTTTCCAGATATTCGCCGCAGGACGGCGATTCGTACGGCCACGGGTGGCTTGATGATTATCCCACAAGCGGATGGTGCGAATCGGTTCTATACGCAGCTGAGCCCTAAGGAGTTGGGTATTGTGTCGGGCGATGTGGATGCGGTTGAGAGGGGAGATAATGCGAAGGTGTCGTCGAAGATTGATGAGGAGGCGTTGGAGAAGTTGTTGAGGGAACGGGTGAAGGAGGTTCTGGGGCCGTATAGCGTGGAGATTACGAACGTGTTTTGGATCTCGCAGTATTGGATTAGGCAGAGGGTGGTGGAGGATTTCTGGGATCATAAGAGGGTGTTGTTGTTGGGGGATGCTTGTCATACACAGTAAGTTTATTCGGACCTAGAGGAAAAGCTCCTGGGTGCTGTCGAGTTGTCGAAGACCCAAAAGCTGTCGAAGGCCTGAAAGCTGTCGAGACTGCAAATGTCTCCCAGTTCTCAACTTTCCTCTCAATTTTGGACACACTTGCTGACTCGTCTCCACAGTTCCCCCAAATCCGCTCAAGGCCTCAACGTCAGCATGCAAGACGCCTACAACCTAACCTGGAAACTCGCCTTCACCCTCAAAAACCTCGCACTCCCCTCCCTCCTCCCCACCTACGCGCTCGAGCGCCGCGCCGTCGCGCTCGAACTCATCTATTTCGACAAGAAATTTGCCCACCTATTCGGCAACAAAGACTATCTCGACAACAAGTCATTCCACGAGGTCTACGAAACGCAGCAAGGCTTCACGAGCGGCATTGGCATACTTTATAAAGAAGATTTGCTTACGAAAAATGATGAGAAAGGGGTTATTGATCGGAGGAATGGGGTGCTGGAGCCGTTGATTCCGGGACGCAGGATTTATACGGCGAGGTTGAAGAGGTGTGTTGATGGGCAGGATGTGGATGTTTATGAGGAGATGCCGTCGAATGGGCGGTTTCATATCTTCGTTTTCGCTGGGGATGCGATTAGTGAGGGTCGGTTGAAGCCACTCACAGACTATCTTGCCGGGCCGGAATCCGCCTTGACGGCTTTCAATGAGAAGGGTATTGAGGTGTGTGAGGAGTATGGGTATGAGACCCTCCATAAGCCGATGCATGTGAAGAACAGGGGGAAGACGGTGGATTTGTTCTTTATTTGTACGGAGAATCATATGGAGCTTGAGGTGGGGAAGTTGCCGAAGCCGCTGCCGGATTGGAGGTGGAGGATTTTTGCGGATCCGGAGGGGAGGGAACACAGGGATCATGGTGTGGATGTGAAGAAGGGGTGTATTGCGCTTGTGAGGCCAGATTTGCATGTGGGGATGGTTTGTGGACTTGATGAGGGCGCCAAGGTGGCGGAGTATCTGAAGGGTTTCCTGACTCCGCAGCATTGATAGACGGCTTGGAGCAGGTAGCCTGGTAGGTAAGCCTTAGATTCACTCTAGCAGCATGACACATCCAACTCTAAAAGTTCCTCCTGTGACCAGAAGAGTAGCGACCTCATCAGGTACTTACCTCATCCAAGCAAGTTTGGCCATTCGGCTGAGTTGATTACAGTAGGTGGAAAAAAGTCTGGGTACGGTTAGCATTTAGCGCGACAGCGCCACGTAGGAACGCGCTAGAGTAAATGTAAACAAGCCATTTTGAAGCTCTCTCTCTCCTCTACACACACATGCAAAAATCAATATGCCAATTAATCGTGTGCGCCGGGGAGCCCCTCTTGAAAAAACTGGACCTTAAGCCCGCCAACCCTCTTAAAGACAGCGCCATCAAGAGCTAGCACCATTCACCCGGGCCCGCATTATTCAACTCAAGGAAACAAGCATAAGCTATATCGAAATTGCAGCCCTACTCTACCTCTTTAAATTCACATACTCTGGAGTGGTTTAAAAAGCTCAAAAGCAAAAAGAAAGACTTGAGAGTCAGGCTAAAGCTGGCAGACCACGCGTTTTTACTAAGAAATAACGCAACCAAATAGTAAATACAATTAAAAATGTCCAGCCTGACATTACATGGAACGCCCTTTTTGCTTCTATTGGTTTTAAAGCCAAAGCACGTTCTGCCAGAAACCTTTTTTAAAAAATGAATAAAAGAAAATAAAAGCAATTGTTCAGGCCAGCCCTTAAGCCTAAGCATGCTGCCAAACGGCTGGTTTGGGCTAAAACCTATAAAGGATTTACAGTCAGGCAATGAAAAAAATACACTAAAATAATAAGTATTTTATGGAGCTGGGCAAAAAAAAAAGACTAAATTGGGTATTTGTAAGGCCTGGGCAACAGCGGCTTAATCCAGCTATTATAAATAAAAGGCGCTGTGAAAAGTTAAAAAAAAATCTGGACAGTGTTTGGATATTCAATTTATTCTAAATTAATAGAAATGCAAAAAAATCCCACTGTTGCAAAAAAAGGAATTACAGCTAAGATCTACAAAAAAATTCTAAAAAAGCACCTGCCTCCCCTAATATCTAAAGGGGCCATTTTTATGCAAAACAATGCTCCTATTTACAAAGCACACATTATTCTGGATTTTTTTACCATCCGCCGTTATACAATTATAAAATGGCCTTTTTACAGTCCAGACTTAAATCCTATTAAAAATCTCTGGGCCTTGCTTCAAGCAGCAATCTACAAGGCTAATCCAAAACTGTACAGCTTACCCAACACCAAAGCAATCTTGCAAAGGCTAATACAAATGGCACAAGCACAATGGGATAGAGTAATGGATGATTATGCAGAGAAATTAAGCTCTACTATGGGACACAAGTGTCAGGCAGTTATTAAGGCTAATGGCTGGTATACTAAATACTAAAATGACAACCGTACCCAGACTTTTTTCCCCCCACTGTAACTTGAGTGCTCATCGAGACTGCAGTCACGTGGAACCACAACGAGGCAGCTATAAAGGGAAGTCTTCTCTCGCTCTTCTTATACTCTCCAGTCTCCCTTTTCACTGCAAGGTCTGTGACGCCCACTGCCCAGCCGGTCAAGTTCTCCCTGGTTAGAGAAATATCCCGACTCAGCGGCATATTGCAAACTACAGCTGCAAACTTCCACACGAGTGGGACCTGATCGCTCTTCCATCCTGTTGAATGAAGGTAGTGACTCTCTTCCACAGCAGCAAAGACTGCGCTCGACAGCAGTATTGCCAGCAAATTCTCCAGAAACTCTTGGTACTCGGTCTGGAGAATTGCAGATCAGTGCTACCTGTACAAATCAAGCTTGTGATCCTGTTACGTTTGCAATCATCGTGATCGAGTGTCCATCCCTGCACTCCACATCGCATATATTGAGACCTCCTGTCTGAGCCTGAGTCTCATTTATGTGCGAATAGGCCTGCAATATATAGTAGATCTGGGGTGGCTTGGCTGCTCGTTAGCGCCTTCCAGAGCACACGCTCTCCATCACGTGACGCTTCAATCCAGACTCACGAAAAACAGTGAGTAGCGGGCGTGATTCAGAAACGCTTAAGTCTTCCTTGGTCAAGTGGTTCAGGTATATAAGCAGCTCCAGTTGGAACCTCGAAGATCAAACCTTGCGAAGAGAGACGAAACATAACATTTCAGGCCATGCCAAGGGATGGGACTCTGTTAACAAGCAAACGTCGTTCGATCAAACCCCTGCATTGTCACATTGTTATGTAAAAAAAGGGGGATATAAGTTTCACTTGCGCAGCGTTTTGCTGCCGGATAACAGTGCCACTGTCGCTTCTCCTAGCTGCTGTCGCCTGTTCGTTTAGCGCAAACTACAAAGGAAACGATTTCCCACACAAAATCCACAAACTTGCAAGGTCAGAAAAATTGGGCTCGACGTGCCCAGAATATTCACTAAGGGCAGGGTGGTGAAGGCGCGATTTGTCCAAGGGCATGGGAGGTTCTCGAACGTTCTTTGTATCCTACTCCACACATTTTCCACTTTCGTAGTTTGTATAAATAATTCTCGGCTCACAGACTCAAATTGCCTTGAAAAGCGTCACGTGACTGTTTGGATGTTCTGGGGGGTAGGGAGGGATATAAAAAGGCCTCAAGCTGAGTTCCTCGTGCTCATTGGAAACGAAATGGCGAAGCAAGATCACAGGGGATCGAAGTGGCCAACGGATATAAGCAGCCCGATTTCACCTCTCTGAAAGCTGATGTCCCGCTAAAAGACGAGGCAATCAGCTTTGGACTTTGAAGCTCAGTCCGATTGGGAATAACCAACTGTGGCGACGACAGTGGGCAAACTTCCCGACGGCAAGACTTTCCATTGACGGTAAGCCTCTCCATTGACAGTAGTCTCTCTCCATTGAAAGTAGTCTCTAACCATTGGCGACACGCTCTTTATTGAAATAACTGTGCTTGCTTTCAGCACAGCCTAGCCCATTCACAGCCCAGGAGTATGATTTCAAAGCTCTGAGGATTTTCAAAGGAATGCCAACTATATAAGCTACTCTATCTCTCACTCTGAAGACCAAGCCCTTCTACGGATGACATCCATCGTCATGCAGCCGGTGTACACAGAGTCGATGCCCGCGTGGACAATCTCATGTCCCTTCAACGTGTCAATCACCGGGATCTTGAGGTCACTGGGCCAGGTTCGCAATGAATGAGCAAACGAAGACGGCTGACGGCTCCGCCGCCGGTGCTTTTTGTCGCACCTTCGTATTGCCGTTGTTGTCTTCATGTGCTGTCGTTCATTCACTCATCTCCAGTAGGATTAAGGGCAACACATCCTACGTGGATACCCATTCCGAGATACCTAGCCAGCTTTGCCTTTTAAACTATTGCATTTCCCTGTATGATTTTCATGACATGAGTCACGCGACACCAGACATAAGGAAGATCTTGGTTGACAAATATTGATGGCTTCTTCGCTTATATAGCAATTCCTAGCTTACCAGCCTTGACTAGTTTTGAGGGCCTTCGGCGCCTCGTATGCCATTGAGCGGACCTAAAAACGGCTCCTATAGTAAGCAAGTTGGGCTGGCGCCCTATTCTAGCTTTGCAAAGCTTTGTATTGGGCTGCGCCCTATACGAGATAAACGAAATAAGAGCTTATCACAACGCTATGCCGTCTTCGGTCCTGTTTTCGGATCTCCGCTTATCTCACGTGACTTTATATCTCGAAAGCCCCCCTTAGCGTTTTTTTGCCCTCGGTTGGGGGGGGGGGGGGGGGGGGGGGGGGCCCCCCCCCCCCACCCAAAAAAAGCACAGGCTAAAAAAAAAAAAAAATCCAAAACACCAAATCAAATGAGTG